>JAODGC010050010.1:4439-15276 GCA_027574925.1 Ecitoglossa quadriceps | reverse complement strand
CATCGTCCTGAAATGGTGTCCCTTCATCGTCCTGGGACCTCCCTCGCAGTGGAATGGAGTCTTGACTCTAGAATCTTCCTTGCAGTGAACTGATGTCCCTTCTTCGTTCTGGAAAAATCCTCGTGGTGGATTAGTGTCCCTTCTGAGTCCTAGAATCTTCCCCACAGTAAAACGGTGTACCTTCTTTGTTCTGGAACCTTCCTTGCAGTGGAATAGTGTACCTTCTTTTTCCTGGAACCTTCCTCGCAATGGAATGGCACGTCTTTTAAGCCCTCGAATCTTACTCACAGTAGAAGAGTGTCCCTTGTCCCTAGAGTCTTTCCGACAGCACAATTGTGACTTTGATCCTAAAATCTTCATAGAAAACTGGTGTACCTTCTGTCCTATAATCATCCTTGTAATGGAACAGTGCTCCTTCTTCATTTTAGAGAATCTTCAAAGTTTAGAAAAGTTCCTTTTTTCCTTTCATCATTCTAAAATTATTTTTGCAACTATATGGATAGGTCATCTCCTCTCAACTGTGAAATAACCGCTAATTAAACTTCCAATCTCCATTACATATGGAACGACCCTATTTTCATCCTAGAATCTTCTTGCCATAGTAGCCAATTTTTCTAAATTCTTCTACATTGCAGGGAATGGGCCTTTAACTTTCCTGAACTTTTTGGTGACTCCTCTCCTGCTTGGAATCGTCGATGATCGAAATTAACATTGCTGCCTTAGTTTGCAATGATCTAAAATATAATCAGCTGCCGCAACATTTACCTTACAGTCTTCAATATCGATGAATGAATTACATAATTTATTCCACATAGTTGTGAGAAGCAATATTTCTATTGCAATAATCAAGTACATTGAAAAAAGCCAAAGAAACGCCATGCGTTCAATATAATTCCCTTCCCACACGCCTCCATTTTATGAAATTGAAGTTGTCTTCCTTAATTGAGAGTAAAGTTTATCGTTGTTTCAACCTTTAAGTCGATTTATTTTTGACCCTAGGTTAAGTAAAAGATGTTCCACCTTAAATGATAATTACCGAATTTACTCTTTGTTTCCATGTTCTCTCAAATCAATCAATTTCTAATATTATTTTATGAAATCCTATTGCATATCAGCCGCATGCATTTTTAATTTATCTTTAAAATATTTGTTATTCTGAGCTTCAGGGATCACCTATATTAGGCAGTGTTACTTGTAGAATATGCCTCAGCCAATTTTTCAGAGTAGTATACTTTACCATATGAATGGTTCTTCCTCGAAATGGTTTTTTAGTGGTTTTACCACTAAATCACGATTATCCGCGTTCGCCCATAAATATTGTGTCCTGCACAATTGAACACATTATGCTATCAAAGTACAGCTTGTATGAAAAAATAAAACTGTTCCTTCTCGTTTTTTTCGAATCACTTTCCTAATCGTGCAACAATCTTCATTGGTGCGGAAGCATTTACATCATGCATGTCCCAAGGAAGTTCCTGCCTTCAACAATTGTAACTCTTACTTGTATAACTCATCTCAATCAAATATCGGTCATATTTTCTGGGATATAAGCTGTATTACGCCATTTTCAGAATTCTTCAACATCGGATGCACGTTCTACTAAAACTAATCAAGAAAAGATTGACTCGTGGGCCTCCACATTTCAGTATACATTTTTGAGGAAGTCATCTTTTATTTCCGGTTCAAAGTCGCAAATTTCAGGGCGTCATCCCTTCATTGTCCCTTGACGTGTGTTATCGTCGTGAAAGATTTCGTATTATTCAAATATTTTGGTTAAAACATACCACTGTTGATTAAACTCTTCATTCCGGATTGATCACATCACTGTAGTAGTAAACAGCCTATAATATATATATATAAGTATGCAATCGCTTTTAATAAATCATCTTTAGAACGAGATTCTCACTCTTGGCATTGTAAATTTCGTGTTCACCTTAAAATAATATTTCAATCACCTGCGCACTTCTTGAAATAGTTATGTTAAATAGCAACGATGAAGTTAAATTAAATTCACAATTCCTTATCCAGATTCTTCACGAATAGGATTCGACACATCGTAGGTATTGCTTTATTAAGCTACACCAAAGTATCAACTCTTGGTTTGAGAGCAATCAATATTATACCCATCTTATTTGGTTTTAATGAGCTCATCTTCAATTTTTATCCTATACTTGTAATGAATTGCGATGCACAATTCGTACGAATATCCAGGAGTGTGTTGTGAGACAGATATTAGCATCCACAAAAGAAGATCCTTACCTTCATTATCCTTCCGTATGCGGGTATTCATCGAAGTATTTGAATCTTGAAAACTGAAGAAAGGACTAAAATGAAGCAGCTAACTATATTACCAGTTGTAGTCTTGATCGCTACCAGCGATTCAATTTCTCTGCAAAGTAAATGGGATGTCAAGGATGGCAGGCAGCAAACAATTCCGTACGACGCATCTGTGATTCTTGCCTTTGGGCAAATGTAGGCAAATAACGCATTATATCCGTGTCCTGTTTGGGCTCAATTACGATTTTCGCGTATTGCTCAATTTATCCTCTAAATTTCAGATTACCGTGGAAAGATTATATCCGCAACTTCGACGCACAAGCCGCCCACGCAATTATACTTGCATCTTCTATACTTGTAATATGTAGGTGTAGAAAAAACGGCTTTTTTTAAATACTGGTAACCTCCTCACTTCAGACGGCAACTGAAATGGTATTTTGAAAATATGATAACAATACGTTTGGTTTGGCAAACGGTTTTGGATGTAACGCTTGATGATCTTATTTGAGGTCATTTGTGCAACCAGGTAAATCCTCTACGATGAAACGCATGATTTATCATTTCCTTCGATTACATCTTCATCCCCTGAAGAACAGATTATTTCATTCTCAAAAATAACCACCAACCTGATATAATAAACTGCAACGGTGCGCCATAAACCACGGGACTATACTGCCTGTGTGCTCGGTCAACAGTTTTCGTCATAAAATTATGAATGATTTCGGCCTTTCTCTGAGGAAAAGTCCAATCTATGCATTGTTACACATTTCACTAACCTATAATGCAGAAAATCGGCGCAAAAGTCTGTTCTTGCGAAGGATTACGTAAGCTTTATTCCCGTCCACGTAGGAAAACGTTCTTTGAAATTTACGTTGTGGCAAATCTATGTCCTGGTTCGGTGATCAAATTCAGTTATGCTTATTAATGAAATGACGCGCATTCTCCAAACGCCAATGTTGGGCACATGAGCGGTACCTTGAAACAAACTTAAGTGATGCAATACATCAACTGACAAACCTAATGGAGAAGGCACATGTTGTAGTCTGCATATTTCGCTTTGACTTGGTATTGTAGCCTTGTCCGTCCTACTGCGCAAGAGGTAGGTGCTTGGATAATGTTGGGCATGATAGTAGAAACTATTACTTCAACGGACGCGATGTTCGTCGTGATTGTCACAAAATCCTGAAGAAAGCATTTTTTGCATATGATAAATGACAAACCATTCGAAGAATTTGTGCAGATACTGGGACTACGTATCCCCGTGCTGCAAACATGTAACAGCAACAGGGGCTCTCCAAACGTTCGAAGAACAATGACTCGAGATGACAAACGAAATTGCCAGAGGTTTGTTTATTCATTCCGCCTCCGACACGCAGTTGACTGATAGGGAACGCTTCGCAGTCACGCACGGGGGTTGCTTGCTTGCCCAGACAGGTTGTGTCCGCATCACATGTAAAGTCAAATCCGTTAATAACAAATACATGTAAAGAATTCAATAAAAAAAACCGATGTTTTATTCCTTGCTAACTCAGTATACTCAAATATTTTTATTTACAATTTTTTCCTATATAAGGCCTAATAATCTAGAATCAAAATGAATTAATTTGATACATATTTACAAACCAAATATTTTGGATCCACAGTTCTCGTCAAAGTCGCTGCCTATGGATTACCCATGGAGGGACTGGAATTAAAAAAGTCTATCATAACATCACAGGTCAGTACAAGTATCATTTTGTACATAAAATCACAACATGTAGCCTTGTTCTAGCTTAAAATTAAAAATTATGACTGAAGATGAATGTTCCATTCCATTATTCCCGCCCATTGCACTTGACGTATTTAAGTTGGTTCAAAAATTCGTCGAGGCTATAAATAGCGTCACATTGTAACTCATTGGAGTGGTTTTCCGAGCTAACGTAGCACTTCCGTCTAGGGGAGCAGTCCTCAGTAGCGGTGGCGTTGAAGGAAGGTGATATGGCTGACGCCACAACAGCGCGCATCTGCTGCCAACGTTGCTTGCGTTGTTGCTGCTTTGTTTGCAGCTCGATCTCCGCCATTTTGAGCGTGTGCCGCAGCACGGCGTCAATATATAAATCTGTTCTCCTCTTCCGCTTGCAAGTTACTTTCTTTGTCTTGATTTTTCGAATCCAATTTCTTAGCTCACTCGTTTTCGATTGCAAATGGTTTGCGGAATCGATTAACGCGATAGCCATGACGAAAGTATTAAATTGAAAGCACGAATTGCAATTCAAAATCCAATTTCGATGCTGTGATCGATTAATATTGGCATATATTGTGGAAAGTAAACACACCTGATATATAAATATCGAAGATTGATTGCAGCAGCTTTTCTTTCCCTAAACAGGATACAGATGTTTGAACGAGGCGAAATCTTCCAATGGCCGTCGTCAATTTGAAGTAGACGGTCGATCAATATCGGTAAGAGCTGATACGATAGCACCCAAGCAACACGACTGACGATTTTAGAATGACGCTGGAGGGGAGCGGCGCTGCTTTTATACACAGGTCAACCGCAGCTACCGTATTCCTACGCTTTCCTACGATAAGTAGAACCAAAGTATATTCATCAAATGCTTTATTATATTATTAATCTTAATATATATTTAATACAATTGTTTATTTTTATAATAAATAATTTCTCTATGCCTTTTTCAGGCTGAAAATCTCTTAAAATATTGATTAAATTGTGCAAATAGTGAACGCGTACCAGCGTTGTCATTCACTAGCGAGTTGGTGAGAATTATTGGGAGGGATACGTCATGCATATTTTTCAACCGCATCATGCAGATACCTACCCAACCGACATGTCTGTTTATTATAAGCTGGACATGTGTAAGTTCTTTATTCAAACGGAGGCTTATGCACTCTTGCATCATAAAGGTCTATGATGCGTCATACTCTTAGAAAAGCTAAGCTGTTGGTATAGAGTCATATATCTTATTCTAATAGTTAAGTCTCTAAGGCTCTAGCAGCGACAGCAGACTTTAAATTCGGGTGACACGGCTTCTTTCGCAGAATCCAGTCCAAATAACTGTTAGCCATTGTAGTTGAAGCAGTACAATGAAGTGGAGGAGTAGTATGGTATTGGTCTATTCTGGTATGTGCAACAGAACGCTTCAAAATAATCATGAGCACACCGATCTGAGATATTACGCAAATTTATTTAAATATGCCAAACATTAAACATATCAGTATTATAGATCCATTTAATAAATACTTCAATTTTCTTTTTTATCGTGTAAGTTTATTGATAAGTTTTGAGATATTTACTAAATGTTTATTTGCACAAAAAGAAACAATTGTAAATTGTTAAGCACAAACATCATAAAACTTGTTAATTTATTTTAAGCAAAACACTTAGAGCAAACTTGTTATGTTGACGCATGACCGATGATTGTCCGCTAAAATAAAGCAAAGCATGCATTTACATTTCGGGAAATTCAGCGTTATATTGTCCAAACTATACCTTCACTGGACTTAGGGCTTGCGTTAGTTGCAACCCAATGCTTCGGAGCATCACGAGAGGGGTGAATTCCGTATTGTAGATTCTATGAATTCCATCAATAGCTAGCATGGTCGGAATATTGTGGCGTTGTCGTTCTGTCTCGTATAAGAGCAGGTAATCATTATTCGCTGAAATTTAGGTAGGAATGTTATGGACTAAACAATAACAAAGACTATAATAGCCTTTAGACGAGGGTGCGCCAAAGGAACAAACTACCATGAAAACTTACTAATTCTGGATCCATTGTAAACAGCTCGGCCCAATAGACGATTAAGTGTTTCAATATCTCCAAAACCCAGATTAACTCCTTGGCCAGCTAGAGGATGAACTTTATGCGCTGCATCACTAATGAAAATCAAAAATGTATATATATAGCAAACGCAAATTTCAAATATAAATATAGCTTATACTATTATTCTAGGCAAACGGAAATCCTGTGATTCCTCAGATATTTTTACAGGAAAAATATTTCAACCATGATGAATATTTTATCAATAAGGTAAGTTTACGATTGGTAAACGTGAATAAGAGCCAAAAATATGTTAATTTTACGATTGTCAAACATCACGGCATAAAATATACAACAAAAATCAAAATTCTTTTAGTAAATTTGAATCACTGTAATTTGGGAATACTACATTATCTAGAACGTAGTTCAGTCCAGTCAAACTTTAGTGGTTTGACATTCTGGTGAGCAGCAATAGATTCACCCATTATGCCCTGTAGGATTGAATCGCACTTGCAGTTTGAAATTAGATGGTATTATATAAATGTTATTTTGGTATATTAATAAAATATCTTTTATCGAAAGCGGTAGATTCATCAGTCACACTATATATAGTTAAATATATTTAAACGGAAAACATACTTAACTCCTTTGTACCTTTGTACCGCATGCATATGCATCATCTAAAACATGAAAATTATATATTTACCCGACAAGAGCAACCGCATCTCCAACATATTTCGTTGCATGACCAAAACCTAAAGGAAACGCAGCCCTGCTACCATCTTCAATATTGCATACAGTTGGCGGAAGCTGCCGCCTGGCATTAGGGGGACAATCAAATACCTTTAGGAAATTATCAATCATCTTTGTTGTCCCTCCAACCAGACTATCAATTTTGTAAACTTTCCACAACGCGTCATTGCATGCGTCAACAAATTCCAAGTTAGTCATTTTTAATAATTGGTCAGCATGGGCAGGACTTGTCGACCACACAAGAGAACTCATATTTTCTTTAAGCTAAAAAATTAGAACATTAAAATAGATAATTAGGCAATTCTAGTATTGTAAGACCCACTGGCAGCAATGCTATTGGACCTGTAGGTAAAAATCTCTGCCATGCTACACAATTTTCCTCCGCCTGAAACCGACGTATATGTAAAAAACATGTGTACTGCAAAATAGTCACATTGTAGAACGTACACCAGACAGATGAAGAGTTGCAACAACACCCCTTTGGTTATAACTCCAGTTAATATATTGTGCTTTCATCGAATCTCTCACTTTGGAATTGGCACCATCGCATCCAAGCTTAAAAACAAAAGACATTGTATTTATTAATATCATGTTTTAGAGTAAACACGTAATACATTTACCAAGCAATGAAAACCAATCATTTATCGAAAGGAAAATTGTTTACATAATCAAAAATTGTTATACATGAGCTGGATAATGTATATTCATGATCTTTACTCATAACAAGCGCACCACAAAAGTTTTGCTTCTCAGTGAGCTTCTGCACGCTCTGATCGACAACAGAGCGCAAGATTTGATGTTTATAGAGTATAATCGTTTGTTTATACGTGCCAGAGCTAATTCTGGAAACTTAGTTTCCAATATGAACACAAGCTGTATTGCGTATGGTTGAAAAATCCCAGCAAGTTAGTTAGTAATCCGCGCGAGGCAATGTACCGTCGTGATGTCTTGCCGTAGTATTGAAAGTGTTGGAAACACCTTAAAATGGGCAGATGAGTATGTTAAGGATTCAGACGTCGAAGCTGAGAGCATATCTGATGATAGCGAAGATCTTGGTTCGGAAAAGGAAGGACCTTCCAGGGCCTTTAGAGCAAAAAGCATTTTCCGAAACTGGGAACCAGAACTAATTTGGGAAGATTTGCAGGTGGGCATAAAGTACTACAACTCGGTAATTTACTGCCTAATATATTATAGCTTAGAGGTATAGCTACCTAGTACTCTTGTATCAAATGAAATAGAAACAATTTTAAATGCCTGAACTTCATAATCAATCACGTATTCTAACAAGTATGTCAATGTAGAATGCTGTATAGTTTTAGCAGTATACAATTTTTTCATTATTTTTATGCAGTTCAAGAAAGACCAATCCAAAAAGAAGTAAATTCTATACAAATGTGTGATATCTGAATATCATTGAAAAGAGCACTAAAGGAAATTTCTCGTTTCTTTTATAGTACCTTCCTGGCGTAGATAACAACTTCATCGAGGCAATTAAAGATGACAATTTAAACGACGTTCTGCAAAACCCATACGCACTAAGCAGTGGCCTATTAATTGCAACCTACTTGGGTAATGATTCCATGGTCAAAAGCTTACTCAACCTGGGTGCATCTGTAAATCAAGTAGATCCAGATGGCAGAACAGCCCTACACCTAGCAGCAAATTGCGACAACTTAAGTTGTTTAAAAATGCTCATTGAATTCGAATCAGATATTAATAGATTTGATGCTAGTAACAAAGTTACCGCATTGCACCTAGCTGCAAGCAAAGGTAGTTTAGCATGTTTAGAACAGCTAATAGCATCAGGAGCCGATATCAATATAGGAAAGAAAACTCCCGTACATTATGCTGTAGAAAACCTAGAATTAAAATGCGTGCAAGTGCTCTTAGAAAGTGGTGCGTCACCTAATACCATTCAAGTATAGTATACTCGCCATCTGCAAACAGAAATCTAGAAAGGTGTATTTAATTTGGCATTTGCAGGTATTTTCTGAAACACCGCTACACGTTGCTGCCACTCTAGGCTGTGCAGAAATAATCAAGTTGCTACTATCACACGGAGCATCTGTCAACGTGCAATGCGGCAGTGACAAATCAACAGCTTTACATCTAGCTGCTGAAGATGGTAATATTGAATGTGTCCACCTTCTTATCGCTGCTGGGGCAAATGTATCAGCAGTTAATTACAAAAGGCAAACCCCGTTACATATTGCTGCATTCTGCCAAGCATCGGAATCTGTTGAACTGTTGCTGAAAAAAGGTGCAAGTCCAAATGCGAGCGATAAGGATGGTCGTACCCCACTTCATTCGGCTATTGTTAAAGTCTCCAGATCGTCGGAGTGTGTAAAACTACTCCTAAACGGTGGAGCCAACGTTAATAAACCGGACGCTTTCGGTTACACGCCATTGCATTTAGCCGCACTTAATGAGTTCTCCACGTGCGTAATGATGCTTATTAATGCTGGTGGTGATGTCACTGCACGTACAAACGGCGGTCTCTCAGTTCTAACATTTATTACGCGAAGAACGCCGGATGTAATACCCAAATACATTTCCAAGTTTGATAATTCAATTAAACTAACCGATCACGAAATAGGCGACGTAGATTGTGAACTGAAACTCGATTTCAAAATTCTAGTTCCGACAACGACAAAGGGTGAAACAGAGTTATTATTAAATTTCATTGAAGTGGGCCATCGTGAGGTATTAAAGCATCCACTTTGTGAAACTTTTCTCTATTTAAAGTGGCGCAGAATTCGCAAATTCTTTCTATTTTCACTTTTTTACCATGCGCTTTATGTCAAACTGTTTACTATATATACGGTCGGAGTGTTTATCCGAGACTGTGAGTCAAAAATTCACTTCGCCATGTCATTTCGCGGGGCACCAGGAGTGCTTCGCAAACCAGATGCGTGCATAGCACCAACTTGGGCAAAGTATATTTGCTACATTCTTATTACTCTGAACCTGATGCTAGTAGGCAAGGAAATATTTCAAATAGCACACAGCTGGGCATCCTATATTAAACAATGGGAAAACTGGTTGCAGTGGTTGATAATAATTTCAGTGTTTCTCTGTGCCGTACCAACTAATGGCGACATAACATTTACCATGTACTCGTGGCAACATCATGTTGCCGCTATTGGAATATTCCTCACTTGGCTAGAGTTGATGATGATTGTTGGGCGATTTCCAATTTTTGGATTGTACATTCAAATGTTTACCACAGTAGCAGTCAATTTTACCAAGTTTCTATTAGCCTATATTTGCCTACTTATTGCGTTTGGTTTAAGCTTTGGAGTCCTATTTGCTAACTATCCACCCTTTAAAAACATATTTCTTTCAATCATGAAGACCATCATTATGATGTCAGGGGAATTAGAGTATGAAGATATATTTTATACAAAGGAATACCCAGTACATTATCCCGGCACTGCCCATGTAATGTATCTAGGCTTCGTCGTACTGGTAACCGTTATTCTCACAAATCTTATGGTTGGTTTGGCAGTAAGTGATATACAAGGATTACAACAAAGTGCGGGCTTAGATCGGCTGGTAAGACAAGCAGAATTAGTTGCACATTTAGAAAGCATGTTATTTTCTAGATTATTGAGATGGATGCCATCCAAGTTTCTAGCATTCTTTTATAAACATGCACTGTTACTAAAGTCTACGCATCACAGCGCGTTATATATACGACCGAACGATCCACGAGAAAATAGAATTCCTAAAGATTTGATTAAACATGTCTACGAATTAGTGTGTGAGCGAAAAGAGAGAATCAAAAGAAAAAAGAGTGCAAAAGCTGGCAATTATCAAATCATTTCGAGACTTAACTCTACAAGCGATTATACCTACATGGGCAAAAGTAACAAATTGAACGTTGAATATAATAATATGCAATATGTTTAAAATCCTATATGTTTCTATAAGATATAAATAAAACACTAAACAAATACGTCTACTTAAAACAGAAATGAGTAGATAATGTTAAACAATTTGAATTTTAATTGTGTAGTGTTAGTAAATCATTCACTTGAAAATGCTCC
>JAODGC010049999.1:0-15286 GCA_027574925.1 Ecitoglossa quadriceps | reverse complement strand
AACAACATTCTCAATAGAATCTTTGATGATCTTACTTACATCATCAACAACAAACTGCTGTTCTTCAACTAAATCTGCCTCAACATTTGTTTTATCCATTGAATCTAAAAATGTGAAGTTATCATACATACATTTTAGAAAATTAATACTATTAAATTATAGACTACCAGAATTTCATCGAATACCTATATTAATTATTTCAATAAATTAAATTATTCCTCGAAGCCAGAGTTGACATGTGGTTGACGCATAATTGACCTTCAGTGGACAAATACAATGGGTGGTCTACCTTGGTTTGATTCATTAAAATATTTGAAGTAAATTTCAAACACAACTATTTCTAACAACATTTTAAGCAAACAATTTAAATTACTCAAAATACAAATTATAAAATTAAATAAATGCGTAAAAATCTATATTATAAATATACTTTATTACAATCCGCACAATTTTCTGTAGGTTTTTTTTTTTAATTTTTCCAATATCAGTCTTAGGAATTTTAACAAACAGCTGACTGTTTGAAACTGTACACAGAAGTGTTATGGTAATCAAACTAATTATAGCTATGTTACGCACAATATTTACTGATATACTCCGAACTAATTGATAACAAGGTCAAACACATGATTTATTTATAATTTGAAAAACAAGCCATACCACCGTATAAATTTATACTCCAGGTTATCACGTAATAATTCTAGCACGTGGAATACAATGGACGATATTTAATTATACGAAATTAAAAGAAAACGCAATTTAAGCTAGCTAATAGATGAAATAAAGGACAAACAATTATCCGACGAATAATACCGTATTAGAGTAATTAAAAGTACTTTAAATATGTTGAGAATATCGTACAGAGCAGTCTATTTTATACAAGTAATGTTCAAGATGAAGTCAAATAAACTAATATGTTTGTTATCAATAAGTTTACCACTTCTATCATTAACAAATGGAGTGGTATAGTTCTTAAAATTTTTTGGCATATAGAAAAAATATTATATTTGTTTGTTCTAGGATGAAAATGAATATGAGTTAAATTTATTTATAGTAAATACAATTGAAATTGACAATTCCACACAGCCTGAAGCAATTGATATTCAATCTATTGAATTATACGAACCAAAGTTTACTTCAAGAATAGTTGGTGGATATGTTGCCAAAGACTACCAATTCCCTTATCAAGTTGCAATTTACATTTTTGGATATAGTGGACGCGTTTTATTTTGCGGAGGATCGATTATATCCCAAGAATATGTAATTACAGCAGCTCACTGCATCTTTGAAAAGTAAGAGTAACAAATTTATATACGTAAATAATTATATCAAATATTTGTGTCCCTTTAGGCCTAAACGTGTATTAGTTATAATGGGGACGACCACTCTTTTCAAATATAACAGATTTGAAGTCCGGCGAGACGTACAACGTTATATTATTCATAAAAACTTTGATCACGATTCATTAAAACATGATATATGCTTGCTACATTTGCGCGGTGCAATAAAATACACAAGTAAGTTTAATCGCATCCCAAAAATGATGACGAATATCCATAGTACTATTATCTAGAATCAGTTGCACCAATTGCACTTCCCAACATCTCAGACATTAATCGTAATTATCTCAACAAAATTGCGACTGTTTCTGGCTTCGGCAAACGGTCAGATGGCGGAGAAACAAGCAGAAGATTAATGTATATCTACCTTGACATTATGAATAATAAGCAATGCAATAATTGGTTTGATGATCGAGATGCAACCCACACTAATATTTGTACTTCCGGTATTAATGGTCGTGGAGCGTGCCAAGGAGACTCTGGTGGTCCCCTCGTTATCGACAATAAACTTGTAAGTACTTCTACAATATAAGAAAACTTATTTATAAGTCAATATTTATTTCGCATACGAGAGGATGAGAGCATTGCAAACACAAAACAAATTTATTTTCAGATTGGCTTGGTCTCTTATGGTGCACGTTATTGCACTTGGGGCTATCCCAGCGTGTATACGCGGGTTCCTTCGTATATCAAATGGATAGCTAATTACACCAAAATCCCTGTACACTAACTTCGATCGCAACTGAATAGTTTCAGTGTATTCATCAGCATACCAGTAATTGTTGAAATTTGTTTTATTATTTCAACTAGTTTAATGTTTTAAAAATAATTTGTTAGATCGAGAACTTGATATGTTAAAAAGTAATATTTATGTGGGTGTATATGTGATTAAATTTAAACATACTACATAATTAGTAATATTATCCAATTGTGTGCAACAACTATCACTTATGACTACATAAATAGAGCAGTTCTTAAGTCTAGTTTAAAGATACATTGTCAACTTTTAAAACTATGCAGTTTTGATACATTAGGAGGTGTATTAAAAGATGTAAATTTCGTGTCACTGTACTTCTTCATTTTCTACGACTAAGAGAAAATCCCCTTCAGAGTTCACCCAAAATGTCCCTCTGTGAAATACGCAATTTTCAAGTTGTGCTTATTATTCCATGGTGTGGACGGTTTTCCAGATAAAAGTCGCATGCAAAGCTTTGTACTTTTAAGGAGTAAATTGTCATTTTTACTATGCTAACATAGTTGTTGCACACACTTAGAATCACAATTGATTCCCAAGAATCATGCAGTTTGTTCCAAATCGTCATTAGATCAGAAAAATAATCTATCTGTTTGACATTGACGCATCAAAAGAACTTTGCATTAGTTAAAATATACAGTATTTACATAAAATTCTTGTTAAACTCGCTCAATTAAATTATCAAAGCAAACCCAAAGCCGTTTGGGACATCAGGTCAATACAAACTTTCATAATTAATAGGAAGACCCACCTTATGAGCATCAAAAATGTTATCTATGTACACATATTTTACTTCTAGGCTGACATTATTTCGGTAGTGGTGATTGTAAGATTATAAGAAATAGGGTATTTTCAATCAATTTCCAATATGCAGTATAAAGTCTCTAGGCAATGGAACAAGCCGGATAAACATTAACAAATTGTTACCATTAGATATTTCGTTCAAACTGCTTCAATTCTCTTAATCATTCACTGTAGTGATAATTTGCTTTAGAAAACTTAATATAAATTCCTAGAGATTATAACAGAACATATTCTGCCCGCGAGAATCTTTCGTCCGTTCTTCTACGTACATGTACGTAATCTGCGCACTTATGAAACGCCTAAGGTATGTTATGTTGCAATTTATTATCACAGTTCACTATATTCGTTCTGAAAATAGAAAGTGTTCATACGATGCTGAAAATTGGTAACTTTCACACAATATCGTATTCATCTTTGATGTACAAATTAACAGGTTCGATTAGTGTGTCAGTTAATTGGATGGCAAATGTAAGCAAGCGAATTGTTAATTACATCTTCAACTATTTGTTGATCTTGCCATGCGGACTTGTAACGAATTGGTGTACAACCAGTTTTCATCTTCGCCTCCTCTTCTAAACAACTATAAAATGGAATACACTTTAATGAAGACAAAGAAACGAATCACTTAGAAATATCTTACAATACTTTCCCACTCCTCATTATTCACTTTTCTATTCTTTGCCTCGTTTCGTTGTTTCTGTTCCAACTCAAATTTCGCTTGTGTGGCTTTGTCAATATTATTATACTTTAATCCTGCTGTCACATCCTTCCAAAGACGACGCGATTCATTGGCAGCCTGCTGATTAATCGGTCGCACAAGTTTGCGAACGATTTTTAGGTTGCTAACATCAATAAATTCTTCGGGTTCCTACAATCAGGGAACATTTAATTTGAATAAAATATAAAATACCAGAATGACTTTTACTTTGTCATTCCATTTGGCCTCCATTATACCATTCCATTCCCCATTTATAGTCAGAAATGGTTTCTTGTCGTTGGGCGCAAAGACGTCTGCCGCAATTTTGTGCTTTTTGTTACCATAAAATGGCTTTGTTAAAAATTCGATATTGCTGGAGTATCCAGTCTTAGCGCATGTGATTGTTACAGAACCACCCAGCTCAATCCACGGTACTGTCAAAATAGACCTACCATAGCCGTTCGGAAATGTGACTACATATTGCTCATCATGATCTAGCACTGACACAACGCCATTGCCGATGTTGTACACACATATCGACAATCCAAGAAATTTAGACTTCGTATAAATATACGCGTTGAAAGTTATTCGTTTGTTATAATGCTCTACATAATATGCAGATACTGCAATGGGATATGGTAAGTAATATAGACCCAAAATTGAAGAAAAATTTCTTACTTGGAGGATGATGTGAGACCTGCTCAGCAACAAAACTTAGTTGATCTTCTGACGCCCATGGCACTGGCCCATCCTTCACTTTGGCACCAATAGGGTCAGCATTGGGATAAACATCCCAATAACAAGAAAAGGTTTCACCTAAAATAGGATTATATGGTTTCTTGGCCACACAACTTTTTCGGCCAGCGTGGAATGATGACAGGTACCATCTGACAACTTGAACCATGCGATCCTTTGGGTCCTTTTGATCCGCAATGCTATAATTAATATTTATACCTATGATACAATATTTTTAAATATTTCTGTAATATCCACCTAACAAAAATATCCGGATGCGCAAAATAATCAGCATACATTTCCAAGAGTGATCGTCTCTCTAGTATGAACGTTGGTAACACCACTTTGGTTAAATCCATGCCAATTTTGACTTGGCCTATCATGTGTTTAATTACTGAGCCTTGTTGATCCAGTTGAACATCCGTCTCAGTGTCGTCTTCATAGAGCGCTGAAAAAATGTATGTACTTCTTTGAACAAATTGAATAGGGAAACAACCAAATACCATCGTAATCAATGTGATCATCGGGAGATGCCTGATGCGATGGATTTTGTGGAGGAGGCCCTCCCGATGTTGTTGATTGTTTCCTTCCAAATACACTATTTGTGGTTGACGGTTGTTCGTCTTCGGCGTTGAATTGTCGTACAGTACTGTATAAAAATTACAGAATAAAATTCAAAGCAATATAAATCAAGTATAAAATGACAAACTCTTTCCACATTTGTCACAGTGAAGTGACACCATATACAAAACGTAAAAATAGAAAATAAAACTCTTACAAAAATCGTAATAAATCAAATGGCATGAAGGCGTATTTAATAAACTCCTATAAATTTTGATGTTGCAAACAAATACATCAACAATTTCAGCAAAAATGACATTTATACATACTCCCTGCTATTACGTCTTTTCAGGCTCAGCCTGTGTTGAATTAGGCGCATCATCTTAGTGGATAAATTAAGTACGGTCCCGAACTACATTAGTAATGAGTTTATCATTTACTAGAAATACGGAACGCGCCCATCCGGCATCCGCAACGATCATAATAAACAAAACCAACACTCAGGTTTTCCCAAACCAGTCACATTTGTATTGTCCCGTCATTAATATATTACCAATAATTAATTGATGCAAGTCACTTGTTATTGTCAACGGTACAAGCCAAAACGTGTTTTTACAAAATATAGCCACAGAGACCACGGGTATGAAAGCAGTGCCGCTTCTAAAGGAGGATATAGTAGAACCACTTAGGGATCGGCGGTTTACACTGAGCAAAAAGCCGATAACCTGAGGGGGTACGTGTGCTGTAATGACCATGCGCAGAAACATATATCCAGGAAAATCCACCCTCGCAATAGAATAGTGTCGCGTCGCGCTAAATGCTACCGCAACTATTTCTGTATTCATTCTAATAAAAAATCACTCACGTAGGGGTTGCGGTCTGGCTGCTTCCAAAAGGCGAGTCATTTGCATCAAAAAAGTCATCCTCTCCTTCGGAACTTGAGTATGATGTTTCAGGGACTGCTGTAGTAGTAGCTATAAAAACGCATGATACAAATTGATAAAATATAAGCGCTTCGCCAGTTAAATAGAAATAAGTAATTCCATGTAGTTTACTAAAAAATGCAAGAATAAAGAGCGTAAATAATTCCTTGGGTTCTTACCAGCAATTGCCGCATGTCGTCGAGCATTTTCTATACATTCTGAAGCAATTTCTACCATCGGGGCAATGTTAGTTACCGCGGAAACTTCAGTTGTTTGTAAACCTGTTAAAATACAAAATATTGTATTAGCAACCCATAGTTGTAGCAATTCCATTGGTCTGGATCCTGATGATTTTATAGATTTTCAAATAGTCAAAACATGCCTCAATATTAAATTGCGCAACATAATTGTTGTTTTCACCAACCTGAGTTCGTTTTGTCAATGTTGGTAGGAATTGAGTAAATTCCATTGATCGGATGGGCCGTGTTCTGCAAGTGTAAGAAACAATGCTTAATTTCATGTCTATATTATGGAATAAACATTCAACTAAGGCTAATCAAATGTTTCTATTCTTTCTATCTACTACAATCCAATTGCTGAGCACATCAAAGTTGTTTACCTTTGCTATTTGTAATAAAACTATGGAATGTTTTATGTTATCCAACATTACCTATAACATAAATAATTTAAGGCTTAACAAATAAACATATGAGTACTGACTGGTTTAAGTAATGACTTACATTTGCATGGTCTAATATTACTTGACATTTCATTCTCTCATCATCATCTTTGACAATTCCTATCCTTTCTTCCAGTTTCTATAAATAAAGATTATGCTTTAAATCAAGATGATGAAATATGTTAATATATTGTACCTTTGTTTGTTCAATCATCAGTTGGAGATATGCATCAGCTTCTGACACTTTGTTGTCAAAATCTTTGATATTTGCAGTTGATCCTGCACAACCCCATCTCACCTACAACATTTTACATTTAGAAAGAATGACTGTATTCTTGAAATATAAGCTTACATTATTTGCATGTTTGTAAATCGTTTCTTCCAATGCGTTAACCCACCGCTCTCTTTCGACAGCATTTTTTGCTTGGAAATGGAATGTTTTGTGGTCTACTGTGATAGTAAAAGTACTGTCTTCATCATCAATTCCAATCACAGCTCCTTTTAAACGAACACATCCTCTTCTCACACCTCTAGTCATCTTTTCCTTTGACTGTAAACATTGTGGAATCACAATTTGCAATACAAATTAAGCACAAAATACACAGGATTGGAGTCAGGAACACACACCACAACTGTATTTGCTTGAAGTACATTTAGCAATGTTTACCTGCATAGAATTGTTGTCATAATAACTTCATAGGTGCAATTACAACAAACTATGAACAGGACTGTAGCACAGTAAATAAAGTGCGTAATAACTAGTATTCTTGTTCTGGAGCATAAGTGCAGTACAAATGAAGGTGGGTGTAACCACAATGAAGTATTTTCTAATTCAATTATTTGTAAACAAGTAAGTAGAGCGAAACGTCAGTGTAGTGAAATAATGAACTTTTGGGAGTGACAAGATCTGATAGTTGGCAGACTGCACTGGAGATTATGGTACTTACTGTGTAATACGATAACAAGCCTGATGTGGCATCTAGGACGAAATACCGATACTGCCATCCCTTCATAACATTTGTCCATTTGCTCAAAGAACCTTCCAACACGGCCATGTTTCAAAATCAACTGCGACTAACCTGAATTTTAATCTTGACACGAACGGCACCTGACAGATGATGACCGCACAAGTGTGTAACGATGCCATCGCCATCTATTTATATAAGTTACACGTATACAAATATTTTTGAAAGCGCCAAATTTGAATATTTGGAAAGTATATGTTTAACAAAATAGAATTCTACATTTAATACTTTCAAGTTGATTATAGCACTGATAAGAGGATCTTTCACAGAAAAATGATGAATCACACATTCGCACAAATATCGTCTTCTTTTCACCGGCTTTTCAATGGTTAATTGTTTATGTTTTGTTCTCATTTTCAACAATACGCAATGATGTCGTTTTATAAAAATGCATTAGAATTTATTTTAGATATATTGTCTAAACATATTCCATATTCTACTTATTTTTGAGATACAATCTAATATTTATTATATTACACTGTACACATTCATCTTCTTTACTCTTTTCTTCTTAAATATACACCTAAGGTATCAGCGATCACGTTCCTCACAAGTTCTCAAAACTAACAAACGCCCCATCATTCATAGACAAGTTTAAAACCCACAGATTATCCCAAGAAGATAAGACTTCAATAGTTTATAAATTAAATCCCATGGAAATTCCAAATAAAATCTAAACACTGTAAGAAACGTGCAGCAACAGTATGTGTGGCGTTCAAAATTGCATTCACCCAAAATTCTTCAAAGAATTTAAATGAAATGATTAGTGCAACCAAATTGAAGTATCGCAATGACTGATATGACATGATTTAAAATAGTGTACTGGGATGGCAATCATTCAGTCTTGCTGTAACCGCCGGCCTCAATAAATATTGATTGACCACTTTCCCCGCTAGCTGCAGGTAACAGATCATCATTGTCGGCGGAAGCGTGTAATCCAGAAATGTCCACAAATTGCTCAAGTTGTTCGGTTCCTTCCGCTTCGAGATCACCCTGCATGGGATCTATAATTGGCACACTAGTCTCATAAAGTTCTGATGCCTCTGGCTGCAATTCAATTACATCATCTTTTGATGCTTGCATTAGCGACAAATCTAAACCTTCTGGAGCAGGCACCTTGGTCTCGACCAGGTTGGATGCTGCAACTGTTGCGGCGTTTTCTCGAGTCTCAGGTGTGTTGGACTCAGCGGCATCAACAAATGCAGATGAGAGTTCACCATCTAATTTACTCACGGTCATTGTACCTACATCATACATGAAGATTTCTCGGTTTTTCTCATCTGATCTGAAAGTAGTTACAGTTTATTATATTGCTATAAATAGGAATTAAATATGGCGTACCCTGTTACCAATAAAATCACAGATTGTTGAGCAGATGCAGTTTTTTTCTCCTGATCTAAAAATTGCCTATAATTTTCTCCAGACGGATCCTTCACCAATATCTTCAAAGCATCATTTTTGATTAATAGAATATCATCATCCAGATTAGCAGCGGCAGCACGCACTACTCTCTGTTTGTAAAAGTTGTAATCAACTGGAGCTAATACTACCACACTATTGATGTTTTTCCCTTTCAGTTCAGGTACATCTGGAATCGGAAATTTTGTTCCGTTGACTTTCAATGGCAAGTAGCGATTGTAAGATTGATCATTTAGAACTACTGGTTCAATTTGAGTAGCGCCTTCTTTAACGTACGAATCTGGTACTTGTTGTCCTTGCTCAGTGTCAGGATCATAGCGTACCACTTTCATTTCAACAGCTTGTTGGGCTGGAGCTGGAGAACGAACTTCATTCATTGTGGAAGCTTGCGCGTCTGGTTCCATTTCATCAACGGCATCGTCATCATCTTTCTTAATTTGCACGGAAGTACCATCTGGGCGGAGGACGGTTGGTTTTGATTCGCTTCCAGATGCAAGTTGTTGAGCTCCACCAGCACCATAAAAGTTGGCAAGCTGATCTGGAGGAAGAGCGGAAATTGGGATATCTCCTACTTTGTCGTAATCCAACACAGAGATTTGTGCGTTTTTAAGGATTCCCGATGAAAGCAATTGTTCTCGTAAATCATCTGGTACCTCATCGGGCAATTCAATATTCAAATCTTTCAGGTTTAAGGTTGTTGATTCTGGTTTAGGTGTCGTGGTTGTCGTGGTTGTAGGTAAAAGTCTTGTGGTACTAATTGGCTTTGGAGTTGTGACATAAGAAGTTGGAATTGTTGCTTTTGTGGACATTTGGTAATAGTTGTGGTTGGGATGAAAGGCAAAGTTAGGGTTTTCTACATGATGACTGCTTTGAATTTGACTGTTCTGTGTGCTTTGTGAATGATGTTGTTGATTTGACTGTTGATTGTGATTCTCAAAACGACTTGGAATCTGGATATTGAAATTGTGATTAATGGGCTGTGGTAATGGTTGAGTGGTGTGTACTTGTTGTCTCTGCTGTACTTGTTGAGCATATTGTGGTGGAAAGTCTCTGAATTGCTGCTGAATTTGGGCAGTAAAGTTTTGTTGACTGAGTTGTCCTTCAGATGCGGATGGATGATGAGACGTAATATGCTGTTCGTATTTCGGTAGAGCTGGAATTAATTCACCTCCTGGTGGAATATTGTGTTGGTGTTGTTTCAGCAAATGTTGTTGTTGTTGCTGCGATTGTAAATATAGTTGCTGGTGGTTTCCATTCAGTTGAAAATTTGGATGGTTGGAAAATTGTTGATGATTGAAATTTTGTACTGGTGGCAGAGACTGGCTTTGAGGATGTTGTTGAATGGGAAGTTGGATTGAAGATGGCTTTTGTAGACTGGTGTGTTGCTGCTGTTGCTGTTGATGAGATTGGATATTTATTTGTTGTGGTGGTTGCTGCAATCCAAATTGATGACCTGGTAGTGATGGACGTGGTTGTTGGATAGTTTGATAAGTTTGTTGGAATTGTTGAGTGTTACTCTGGAATCCTTGGTTGGTATTCTTAGTGTTAACACTGGCAGGTTCAGCAAAATTTGTTTGGAAACTAAAAGAATTTGGTCCTTGGTGGAAAATTTGCTGTCCTTGATTATAGGGTAGTTGTTGGGTTAACTGAAACGAATGTTGGGATGATTGACTGAATTTCGTTCCCGACAAAGGACTATTTGGGAAGTTTGGTTTTTGGTTAAAAACACTTTGATTTGGATTACTAGGCGGTTGTGATTGAATAGGGAAGTGTGTTTGTTGGCGTGGGAAATTGAACTGTTGTGGCCTTTCAAATTGATATGGCTTGCCGATTTGCAGTGGTGGTCCTTGCTTGATCTGTGAGCCAAAACCAGGTCTAGAGTTGGCAAAATTACCGGGTGGGAAGCGATTTGGTACCGGACTGTTGAAAAGTTGAGAGTTCGCATTTGAAAGCGACGGCGAAGGCGCATTGAAATTGATAAACGCCGCTTGCTGATGGAAATTGTGTGGCCGTTGATTTACATTGAGTTGTGGTACTGTGTTGAAGTTAAACGGTCTGTATGGCTGCGGCAGTCGCTGTTCAGGTTTATACTCTTGAGTGAAAGTGGTGGTAGTGGGACCATTATTGTTCGGAAAGCGACGACCTTCCGGATGCGAAAGAGCAGGTTGCGGTGCTGACTCGACGATGTCGTCGTCATGCGCATACTTTTCGGCTTGCGGATTGTGCTGTGCTCCACCAAATGAGACATGAATACCGCTGTCTGCATGAAAGGTCTCTGAGTCAGGCTTAATGATGGCGCGAATTGTTGTTGTGGATACTGGTGGGGCATAAGTTGGTACAGCGTGGTCTTCGTGATGCAGCGGTTCTTCATCATCATGGTGATCTTGAATGGGCGACAATGCCGGAATTGGTTTATCGTAGATTACACTGTCTTTGCCGGTACCATGGGGGTTTTTCTTATACTTTACGTAGAAGACTTGCACTTCCTCCTTCTTTTTTTTCGGCGGCAAAGTCACGATTTCCTGATGTGGCGGAGCTGAAGTCGTATTAGCTTCTTTAATGATGATTTCTATAATGGGCTCCGGTTCTTTAATGTACACAGGTCGCTCGATATATTGGTGCCTAGGTGGGCCGTAATAATTCTCGCTGAGGTGATTGTTATCAGGCGTTTGGTCATCGGGCTTAGTGAGCTCATTGTGTGGCTGTGGCAAGGCACTTAAAGAAGCATCATAAAGCGGATCACGTTGGGAATAATGCGTCAGCGGTTCCATTTGTACTGCGTACGGCGGAAGCTGTGGCTTCTGCTTACGATAATAAGTGTACGGCCGCATCCCGGACGGGAAGAATGCCGGATATATGCGCGTGCCTGTCACCGGTATATTTGAGATGCGCCTTTCTAATCTCGAGTCGCGCGGATACGAGTGGTGCGATATGTCAGTGTAATCCAAATTTCTCTTGTCCCTATTGCCGCTATTGGTGAGGTTGCTGCCACTTTTGTCGATCGCGTCATCTTTCTTTGTGGCACGCGTGTCTTCTATGGCTGCAAAAGCATTCGCCACGAGTAAAGAAAATATCTGAAACACATGAACACACTTTTTCTTTAATACACGATCAACGTGTGAACTTTATTAGTGAATTGGCTAAATGTGAGCGTTTAGCGCGTGCAACGTGAGAGGCGTGTATTAAGAATTTGAGAGGCAAGTTGAGGAGCATCTTCAAATAATTATAATGAGCTAATAAAAAGTAACGTTAATTGATGGTTGGAAATGCTTCCGAGGAAAATGAAAGGCATTTATACAACCAGTATCTTCAAATGGGTTCTTGACATGACTTAACTTGAATGTCTTTAATTTACATACAATTCTTTTACATAAATAAATATTCAACAAAAACCACGCTATCAACAAATAGAGAGAAATCAGCCGAAAGTATCTACTTCGCATGTTTATGTGGACATCATCGCGCTGGTGTAAATTTATTTGTGAAATTTCAGTAAACTTCAAATGATTGTTCATACTTTCATCTTGATAGGCAAAAAGGTTTATATTTATATAACGAAAATTATGGTCTAGCCAGACTTGAGTATTAAGAAACTACTCTTCTAACTTCCTATTGAGCCGAATGATTAATGATTACTCAACTATTACTTACTATGTTAGTTCAGGTTCGCACAGTTTACTTATTTTGGAATTAATTTTGTCACACTCGAAGTACAAATAGCTTGATTTCATTTGCATGCTTTTTACAGTTGACGAAAAGCAAAATTTCCAGAGCTTTCATCTTGATAAACGAGTGCATCTGAACAGCGTTAAATTCGCATGTCAAACAAGTTCTTCGGTCGCATCACTTCTTAGACCATCATGTATAGTATCCATCCACATGTAGGTGCACAATAAAACAAACGCCGCAAGACAATAATGAATGCCAAAGCGCAATCGCATTTCACATTCTCAAAGAAAACGTTTCCGTTTGTTTACACCCACAAATTGTACATTTGTGTATTAAGCACATTCCATGCGTCAACGAAAAATTTGCCTGCAATTTCTCAAATTATCTTCACATAATCATGTCGTTCATTGTCGTGGCTTGGTAAATTTGTCATATTAGATGACTTCTGTATTACTTCAAATGGTTATACACTTATGCAACCAAAGATCAATTATCTTGGTAAGTAGGTCGAAAACATTCACTCATTCATCGATTACCCGGTATTAATCCATTTGAATTCATTAATAAAACGAGTTTTCGGTTGATTTGAATTTTACAAATCCAATTTTAATTAATACTGCATGCATTGGCAGCATCTAGGAATCATAAATCGACCGACACAATCTTCGAAGGAAATGATATTGTAATGCAGAAAGCAAACGTATGAATTATATTTCAGTGAGAATATTGGTAGATGCTGAGAAAGTAATTGTTGTTTGATACAGATTGAGGAAGTTCAGTGTGTAACTTAATAATAATGTGATTTAAGGCTCCAATGAAATGTACAATTGCTTCTTGTCAATATTGTTATACAATTTAGAATAATCATTTTAACAAGCATCTTCTACTTAAGTTTGCAATGATTAAAGTATGAACTCATTAAAAATATTGCATAATATTATAGAATCTGCAAAGTGAACATTAATAGGAAAATGAAAGTATCTAGGATCTCATGAATATAAAGATGCTTCTAAAATTGAGATCGTAAATGTATTAGAGGATAAACTCATAACGCTCTTTCGCAAATAGACAATTTTAGCCTGAGATCAAAGTGAATGTAGGAAAATGTGTCTGAGATTTAAAACAAGCGCAAGAAGATTATGTATTCGATTCATTACGTTAAATTACAAATAATCGCTTTTAATTATATTTTTCATAACTTGATTCAGTTCACTTTCAAATTGCTATATAATCAGACGTAATGGATTAAGCCACAAAATTACTGTACAATGTAACTACATTTTCTTAGAGATTTAATGATTACTCTTACACTTCCTTTGTAGATTAATTTGCTCTTATGCAAATTGTCTGCGGAATTTATTAATGCAAGGGTGGAAAGCGCAAAAAATATCAAGTGTCAATTTACTGTATTTATCATAGGCAATTGAACACCTATTCAATAAATTATCATATCATCATGTGATCAACTTAAATCCATAATCTAATGGAACGATTCCCATCTTGTACTGCATTCAGTTTCCTCGTTTCACAAGAGAAACGCTAAAAATTTACACATGTTAACATGTGTACAATTTGTAGAACTTTGTATTCACTCTATCAGACATGCACAATGTTCAAAGTCGAGTGATTTTATCGAGTGTGTTCTTCTATTATTTGTATTCACGCACAAGTATGTTTCGGAAGAGCCAATGTCCTACGCTTGGATTTTTCTTCAATTAACGTGTGAGTGTTTCAGTCCAAAATGAACCGTCGTTTGCTTTACCTGTCAGACGCAGTGATTGCACATTCAAATGCATTTCAAGCTGCGTTAGTAAAGTTCAAAAGCCGCGCGAGTGATATTTTAAATACTCAAGTGAAGCAAAGTGAAAATAAAGTGTTTTCTCAAGATGCACCTTACCGTCGAGCTAAGAACGTTTTAATGATCTCAACATTTTTCTTTCCTCAGTGAATCCTTGGCTAAGTCGCCATGAAAGTATTCTTGTTCATACATCCGATTATTGTTGCGACTAGCGATGTATCTTTGCTTTTGATTTTTTTCATTGCAGGTGTACTTAGAATATGTGAGAATATCATGATTTATTTTATTATTTTGTAAGTGTACGCTCTTTAAATTGACTTTAAAGATACTTAAGAACTTTTAACGTTTTCTTTTCATTAATGGAATTCGCAGATATGTAATTCATGTGAAATATTCCACGTATGAAACGATTAATTGAACGATTGGCTAATTAAACGACTGCATATAAGATATTGCACGCCGAACAATTTGGAAAGTCGATTTCACTTCTTTCGCCGCGAAGATGCGCGCTTCTTCTTCTCCGGCGCGAGTTGGCTGATGCGCATCTTCGCTTATTACAGCCATGTGAATTAAAGCTCAACTCGCGAAAAGAGAAGTGAAAAGTAAAGAATGCATTTCTCTCAATTTTCTATACAAATTTAACAATAATAGACAACGTTTTATGATAATATTGATTTGTCAATTTCAAAACTTCATATAACTTGAAGATCTAAATAAAAACCTACTAAGTATTTTGCTTAAAATAATTAAACTAAAGTAATTAATTAAATTGGATCAACTTACAAATACTTGTATCCTCATTGTATAGAACAATGTCCTCTCCGCGGTGTAAATATAAAACATCCAAATTTTATTCAAACCACACTCGATGAAATAAAGTCAAAA
>JAODGC010049988.1:0-11438 GCA_027574925.1 Ecitoglossa quadriceps | reverse complement strand
CATAAACTACAACAAAATACCGATCTTATGCCGAACCCATTTCCATGTTCAACTTCAAATTTTATAATCGACATTTTTACAAAATTTTTAAATTTAAAACGTAATGCGTGTTGCATCTCTATCGGTTACCCCAATTTCAGGAGCACTTTTGCAAACAAATGACCACTACCATTAACCAGTCCAGAACAAGCGCATACCAACGAACGCTTACTTTTCTAATTATTCCCAGGAGATCACAAGCAACCCTATCCAAACCGATTAATTGAGCCAACATTGACCTACTCAAAAATATTCGCCTTGCCAATCCTTCCTTCTACAAACCCGCACCTATTGATATTTTACTAGGAGCAGGCACCACGAGGTTCGTACTCTCGGTGGGGCAAATAAAGCTTTCCTCTATCCAATCTCCAGAGCTATTTCTCCACAAAACACAAGTCGGTTGGTTCATTGGCGTGTCTGTACAATCAAATGCTGAGTTTTGACAATGTCATGTCCCCTCTCAATTGCTCTTTAATCTGTCAAAATTCTAGGAGCTTGAAGAATGTCCAGAAGAAAAAATCACCAGAAGAATAATTCACTGAATCAAAATTCCAAGAAATTATCAAATTTCTAAGGACTGTATTACATATGCAGTAAAATACCAAATCATATTCAATATTTCTAAACGTTCTATCCTCACCAAAGTTGCAAGAATTTTTCAACTTTAGACCCTTTAGCCCCAGTTATCAATACTGCAAAAATATTTTTGCAAAAACTCTGGCCTCTGAAACTACATTGGGATGAATCCTTACCTATGCATCTGCATTCAGAATGACTCTCTTTTTACAATCAGCTTTCATTCCTTAACAATTACTAATTTTCACAGATTACCATTGACGAGAATGATAATTACACGGCTTTGCCGATGCTGGTGAACAGGCGTATAAAGCCTACAAACAAAAACCTTTGTTTCCAATCTTATCTCCAAAATCCGACAAAAAACTAACAGTCGATCCTGGAACCATGTAAATTCTTATGATAATCCCGCTAACTTAATCTCCCGCAAAGTATCATCATTAGACTTTTTGCATGCTACGCTATAGCAAAAGGGTAAAAATTTGCTTTTGAGTTCAGAAAAATCTTGGCCAAAATTACATTTAACCCCAATCACTGATTTTCCTGAAAATTGTACCATAATTTTTCTAGCAATAGATAAGCCCTATAATCCTTTTATTAACATTATTAACCGCTTCTCCAACTTTTACCGCCTTATTCGCGGTTCATCTTACTATCTTCGCTTTGTTCATCGAAATAACAGCGGATACCCATTAATCAATGACGACCTAAAAGTCGCCACTAAACGTATCATCGCGTTTGCCCAACGACAAAAGTGAAACAATTGCATCTCTAACAACTAAATTGTTAACGTTGGACCCTAAGTTACGCAAATTAAATCCGTTACTCGATGAAGATCACAGACTGCGGGAGGTACATATGGGATTGCAACAGAGCCTCTAATGTGTTAACAATATTGGTCCATCTACTAAAAATACCAAGTATGAAAGATGCTTCGCCAATGGGTTGATTGTGCTAAATCCCGACCAACTACATAATGGGTGATCTATCTAGAGACAAAACAACACATGCGCGAGTATTTACCAAAGTAAGCGTAGATTGCTGCGGACCGTTTCTCTTAAGGAAAAAGAAACTGTACAATCGTACTGCCACCAAAGCATATGTTGCTGTATTTCTCTCTATGCCAAATAAGTACTGCCTTATTTAGAACTTGTCACTGAATTGACCACTGACGATTTCGTCGGCGCATTTTCATCTCTGGACGAGGGATGTGCACAGATATATATAGCGACAATGCTACAAATTTCGTAGGTGCACGAAATATATTTCAAACCACTGAAACCCAGTTTTAGAAGAGTACCTCACTCAAAAATAAATTACATGGCATTTTATTTCATAAGCACAACATGTGAGTGGACTATGGAAAGCCTCTGTAAAACCATTCAAACGCCACCTTATCCGTGATGCTGATAAAAGCATGTTGTTTACCTATGAAGAATTCAATGCCCTAATCATTGAAATTAAACCAATCCTAAATTCCCGTTCTTTGACACCCATTTCAAATGATGCAGCTGATCGTTTTGTGTCCGGGCCAATTTTTGATCGATGACTCATTATCCAATCTTGCTAGCCAAGACCATACGGATCTACGCATCAGTCATATAGCATGATGGCAGCATGTCCAGAAGGTCAAGCAAGACTTTTGGAAACGATGGAGACACGAGTACTTGAACGAGTTATGCCAAAGAACAAAATATCATCATCATCAGAGAGGACAACACACTGCCTTGTCAATGGTCAATGATACATACGTTGTTTCTTATTTTCTGAACTAGAATTTGAACTAGAACGCATAACAGCTTGAAAAATTTTAATAAAGTGTAAACTTGAAGTAGATGGCCAAGTTATTGAACAGGTTATGCAATTTAACTATCTCGCAGTGGAGCTATCTGCATACTGAGACATTGAAGACGGTGTACGCAACAAGCAAACAAGGCCTCGAGAATCGCGGGATGCCTTAAAACAACGGTATTTAGAAACAAATACCTCAACACGTAAACAAGAACGCGGATATATTTTTTGTCTGTACCTTAATTGATAACTGCAAAAAAATTTAAAAAGGTAAATAAAAAATATAGTAATAGTGTAAATTTTAGTATTTACATATAGATGATCTGGGTGTTCCGCATGGTCAACTGTAAGAATCTTCTCATCTAGCGTTTTCTCATGCAGACAAGAGTCGACTGGGCACATAATTCAAACATTCTGAACAGCAATAGATCTGAGCACTGTTTTAAAACATCTACACTTCACGCAGATGATATTGCGCTCCTTTCCTGTGGAAGACCAACATACGCAAATAACATCCAGGGCCACCTCCTATCATCTTCTCCAAAAACCTTCACATAGACGCCCCACGGACTACCATACAATGATTATATTACAATGATTTATTTTCTTGGTTCCTTCAAATAAAGTATATCCGGAAACAAAGTATTGCTATATACCATTATGGATGGTTATGCGTGTTTGGTGACTGGGTGAGTTCTAACAGCAGACGGCTGCGTGGTGGCGATTACGGTGGACCGATGGCGTCTACTTCGATGCTTCGATACAGTTGTAACTCCAGTGGATCTTCACAACTGGCTCGCTGTAACTATCTGTGGATTACTCGCTCTGACTCTACTACTGACCCGCTCTAACTTTCTACTACTGACTGCTTTCTCTCATCTTTTGTGCCGCTATTTAAAGCCCTTGGAAAGCCCTTGGCAAGATTTCGAAGGCAATGATTAAGGGGAAGAAGGTTCCGATGGATTGCCAAAGAGGTTAAGCTATGAACGTGCAAGTACTAGTTCATGACGGGGTGCTTAACACTTTTTCGAGGTTTATTGCGGGAGATTGAGGTTTATTGGGTTTGGAACGTGGTAGGCACTCGAGGATAATGGTTTATGGCATGGTGTTGAAGATTTCATGGAAGGTCGGATTTGGGAAAACGTAGAATATTAGTTTACTGCGGAATGTTGGATGAATTAAGAAATTTTGGAAAATTCTTATAATATAAACTATTGAAAGTAAACTAAACTGAAATTGTTGTTCATATGCCAAATAATTATTAAGTAATTAAAACTAAGTATTTCTTCAGCATCACTCGCGGCGTAATAACCTACGAAATTCCAATACGCGATTCTACCCTACCTAACCGTCTTGCTTGGCTGCAATAAACGTAAATGAGGCTCCGAAAGATTCCAGGTTCTTAATTAAAATTTACCATAAATGGTAATAGCAAAAAATGAGCTTCTCCCAGGGTCTTTTATATTGCCGTACCCGTTTACATAGATAGTGACACGAAGCAACGTTAAAAAAAGACAACCCAAGTTTGGAAAGCCTACGAAAAGACACTAACGGTGAGTCCCCACCATCTAGTGAGCTTATTTAGAGAAAAACACAAGTGATTGTCCAAAATCATCTGAATTAAATGTTTGGCTGGCAAGTTTATTACAACAATCTTACCATAAGCGCAGCCTTCTTAAAGATTTACTCTTGCATATATTTACATAAAAATCAAACCAATTGGCATCCTTAGTAGTGTTTCACTCTTATTTATAATAATTTACAATCGATTTTTACATTAGCATCAAATGTTATTACGAATATAGATAAAGTAGCGGCCAAAGTAAATGGTTACATTTTAGCAGGTCGGATTTACTTGAGTTAGAGTAACAAACATCCTAGAAAGGCACTAGATAATAAGCAATTAGCATTTATATTATAATATCGTGTTTTTTATGTCTTACCTTCAACAAAATGTTTTGAAAACACGAAAATATTGTTCATGAGAACATTGGCATTAACTAGAGATTAATGCTATTATGATTGCATTGCACTTTTTATTTTTACGCGTTAAATTATATATATAAATTATATGTTTGGTTAGGTAAGTTACTTTATTTATTCTGCAAATTTTCAGAGAATATTTAAACACCTTATATTTAAATACCTTGGACATTGTATTTAAGTAAAATGCTATTTTGGAAAAAGAAATTCGCATGGCACAGTGAGAGAATAAGCACGTTCCATTAATAAATAACGTACTTGGTTCTTTTGATTCCAGACCTGCCGCTTAGTGTGTTACTTGATATTTTACGGAAGCCAAGTATTACTTCAATGCAGTTATTTCTGATAAGTTACGTCAATTCAAATTCGCTACAAAATAGTGTAATCTGCAAATATGTCAGATGCGTAGTTTAATAGTTGGTAATTTATACGTGTTTTCTTGCAGGGCCCAGCTTATGGGGCAAGAAAATTGTAATCAACTTCTCAAAATCAATGTTTTTTTGGTGTTGCTTGAATCGATCATATTTTATGACAAATAAAAAAATTGCTTAAATTAATTTGAGCAAAGAAATTTTTTTTCTTATATATAGATAACAAGATACATAACACTTACTACGAACAACCTTTAGGCATATCTGACTTATGGCATATATAAACAAATTGAATTTATGACAAAAACGCATTACCACATAACAAAATTAAAACTGATCAATATTTATTATATATTAACACTATATATAAGCCATAATTTAGATGTGTTTTTTATTATGTATTTTCACAGAACCGATGATTCAACATTGGATGTTACAGTTGATTTTGTTAGTACTTCAAAATAACTGCACAAAACTTTAAACGCTAAAGAAGAAGTAAATTTCTACTTCCAAACATTAATATGATGGAAATGTGAATGAAAAATGAAACACATGAACAGTACATTACCAGAATTTGGGTATTGGTGATTAGAGGATTTTAATGAGTGATTTATTTACTCCATGTAATAAAATGGTCGGTTTTTTTAATATTGGCCATTGTGTGATTTGAAGCATTCTAACAAAAAACAAGAAGAGGGTAAAACACGAAAAAACAGGAGTACGTTATCCGCGATACTGATACATGCCCAAGTGATTAAATCATATTAATGAAAAGTATAATGCGTGTGCATCGCAGGACTGTTTCCCTTTTCCGTTTTTCGTATACTTATTGTTGTCAAATACAATTCAAGCAATTAATACAAACGATAATGTGACAAGTAACAAACTTTATTTATGTAATGACAAGAACACTTACGAAGACAGTGGATAACGCGTGCAGCAAGCAGTTGGGTTCAACCTGTGGCTTAGGAGTAACTGAATTGTTGAGGAAAGGTTCTGGTTTATATACAGACTGAGCTGATCACGTGAGGTGGCAAGTATGTAACCCAAGATGGTGTTTACAAAAGGCCCAACTTAAATTCTATCATAAACTATTGTGCTGTGGTGAGGCGACGCAGCGCCGACACAAGATGTATTATTAAGGGGCCCAATAAATTTATATTACATGTCGGCAACAAAACCAAAGGCAGACGCATACGGCATGTTAGTGATGTTCTTGGAAGATTTGCCAATGCTTGAGTTTCTTCTTGTATGTGGAATAATTGTATTTCATCAGCATAAGCATAAGTTTCATAGGGTATATTCAGGAAATTAATGTAAGTTCTATACAGCTGGAGAGCCCCAATTTATCTAACATTTCGCCATAAACCAATATCCTACACTTTCTAAATCCGATCTTCTAGGAAACCTTTAGAAACCTTTCAGAACCCTTTCATAAACCAATATCATCGGGTACACGTTCCAAACCCAATAAACCTTGATCATCCTCATTAAAATCCCGGGAAAACGTTAAACACCCCGTCATTAACCGGTACCTGCACGTCCTTAGCATGACTTCTCAGTAAATCCAACACAATCTTCTACCCGCAAATCGTAGCCTCCGAAATCCCGTCAAGGGCAAGAGCAAAAGACATAAGATGCGAGAAGACATTCAATTTTGGTCATACGTCAAAGTCGAAAAGAAGATTCAAGAAGCCTGCCACCACGTCACAACATCATCACTCCCCAGTGATTACCACCGCAGCACGGCACGGCCAGTCCACCCTAATCGCCACCGCGTAACCGTACGTCACTAGTACTCACCTAGTCGCAATGCATTCGCACAACACGCACAGCATTCCACGCTAGGATAGATATATTTTTTCTTATGGAATTCTTTATTTTTTATGGGACAACGATAAAACACTGTTATCCATAGATAGGAAGGTTTTGTGTTGCCATTTTATAATGGTTTTGTGCATCTCCTAGGATTATGTATTGATGAGAGAATTTAGGGTTATAGTAGTAGGGATTACTGCGATAGCAGTTATTCTCATACAATTTGTAGGATCCAACACTGAAAAATTAATTTAACCACTTCAGTACTAACGCTCTTGCAATAAAGGTATTGAAAGGTATCTACGTGTTTAATTAAATACTTATAGTTTAAATAACAATGAATAATAATGTTATATTTATGTTATGTTAATTCAAAATAATTTTCAATTTCTACGTACAATTCTGTTCATCAACAACAGTTTATTAGAATAACACCTAATACATATTTCCATCCAAATATTTATTTGCCCTTTTCTGTGATGTAACAACATTGGAGAAATTTGACCGCGTCGTATCGCTAATATTCTTTAGTTTTCTTGTTCTGTTCTGGTGTTAATGGTTGACAGAAAAATGGATTTTTCTTAATGTAAGGTTTATCTTAAACTGAGCAAGCCAAATCTGGGCCAAAATCTCCTACTACTGCTCTGATAGGGTTGCTTTTTTTTTAATTAAAACACGCTTCAAATTAGAAAAAGGAAAACGAGCGTAGTCTTTTCTATATCACACAAATGGCTTGAAAATACAGGAAATTTATAACTGGGAAATAATGACACTTAATAAATGTAGTGATAACTCTGTTCAAATGTTTAGAATTCAAAATTGTGGCGTGGTATTAATATAGGTTTCTATCCTCGCTGAGCTGGCCTTAGGACACCTGTGCTATTCTGAACAGCGGTTCATATAATTGGTAAGCGTTTAAACCATTTCTTCGATAATGATTTTTTTAGATAATGCGGCGCAACCATACAATTATGCGGAATTCTATCAAAGGCACTTCAATGAGAGTCTGCAATCATGAGCAATCTAAAAACTAAAAACTAATCATTGAATATATATTTTAGATTGATTCATCCAGAGAGAGAAGTTGTTTAGGGCCGCTGAATTTGATGGGAAATTTTTAATGCAAACCGTGTGGAGTCATGTGTTTGATGTGAAAGTTACAATTGACAAATGAGTTTCTTATTAGTTTTAAAATAAGATAAGATTTAGTTAGGTGTGACGTGTGTGTATTCGGTTAATAGAGATGTGCGAATAGAAGAGCCAGTTTTGTGTTAGTCTTTTCTGCTAGGTTAAAAATAGCTGAGATGTTTGCTGTTGTGTGGAGTGTTGCAATTTTAGTATTACCCCTCAAGTTGTATGACTGCTGTATTGCCTGATTTTGTAGTTTATCTTTCTTAGATGTGGTGGTAAAGTACCAGATTGGCGAAGTACACATAAAAATCAGTCTAATTAATATCTTATTAAAACCTCTTTTAAAACTGATACTTTTTTATATACTATGATAATGTCAAAAGCTGCAGATATATCAGTTGTGACAAGCGTACTAAGTTAATCTGGATGGTCATGACAGTGATTAAGCGCTCTTTTGCGTTGTACTTGAATGACCTTACCTGAAGCCAAACTGGTCATCTTGTAGAATACAATGCTGCCCAAAAACCGGAAGCAAACTGTGAGCGTGTGATTATTGTTAAGGTTTGAGTTGCAAATCATTAAATTTGTAATTTTATTGTTAGTGGAGGCAATATTCTTGGGTAATCTCTAAATCAGGTTGTCTAGTGTAGGATAAAAAATTATTTCAGTGATTAGAGTAAAAATTTGTGCAGTGCGTAGAACCGCAGTAGACTTATGCATCAAGTCGTTATTAATTTAGCAGTGTAGTCACTGCGCTAGTTGTGGGCATTTGATGTTGTTGCATCATGGTAAGAAAAACATGACTAAAAGAAGAAGGCCCACTTCTTTACGTCCTCATACATGGATGTCTGAAAGATAAATATTGTTAGTTAACATTTCTTACCTGCATCATAAATTCCACTTCCCAACAAATGATTTGCATGAAAATTCGTTCACTTTTCAATTGGTTCAGCATGTACCGCAACATCATCAATCTATTCGTAGTATTCTATCAGTGTGGTATTACCGCTTTTGATGTTACCTTCAACAATAACATTAAACAGACGATATTTCGGCTTAAAACACAATAACACGTTGTCAATTAAATGTAGAGTTCTGTATTTTAAATCGTCGCAACACTGATGGGTTTATAAATATTACGAACTGGGCGCAGCTTCTTATTTCAATGAAATTTGTAATGCTGCACAGAAGTATGTTGGGGACAATTCCATTGAAATCGAGAAAACTTTACAATTCTTTGATTGGCTCCTGATAAATACCAATTTTGTTTTTCATGATGCAATGATGCATGATGCCGCCTCTTTTGGCTTATATTGAAGAAGGAATGCTTTTGGAAACCAGAAAAAGCCAAACATTGCCTAAGGTTGAAAAAAATAATATTTTGTATAATTTTATAACAACCATTTTAATTCCTAGCATATACAAACATTTTAGGATAAGTTCTTTATATATTTTAGGTGAGTTTTTGAATATACATTTTATCTACCAACTTAATGTCATCCTCAATTCTTAAAATTGTGAAAATATCTTCTAAGCTACCATATAAAATTACCTGGAGGATAGATGCACTGCCAGATAATATTTTTATAGAAGTTGCAAAATTTTTTATTTCTAGTTGGTGGATTGAGTGTATAATTTGTCATGAAGGAAGTCAACATTTGAGAAGTGAAACACTTCCAGGGTGGTATTTTATTTATTATTATTGTAATTATTGCAAGTTTGATAATGATGAATAGTATGTAGATGTGATATGTAGTATGTCGAATACTTGCTAAAAATAAGAAAATTTAAATATCTGAGATCAAGAAAACATAATTTATACACAAGTTTTATGCAAATTATGTAGCATTTCCATTTTTTTTACTTTTTCGTTAAAGGTTATATTGAGAACATCTTTGGTTGCCTTACAATTATGTTCAATATTTCACAAAATTTTTGGACTTTTGGGCCGCATCACATATTAGGAAGTTGGTTCACGTTCTGTCTCCTCCGTACAGAGTTGACCACAATACCTCTTATTATTTACGATCTTCCTGCTACCAAGCCCAAAAACTATGTACGTTACTAACGTTTTAATTATCCAAATTTTTTTGGAAATTCACCACTATCATAGAATATATTAGAAGGTTAGTTGTACTCGATCCATCAAACCAAAATTCCACACAAAGTTTCTAATGAATTTCGATTCAATCGCTGAATAACAAACAATAAATATTTGGGACTCATCCAATTAAGCTAAAAGTGATTGCACTGTTTGCTAGAGATACCCTCTAGATGTAGGCATTTGATGTTGTTGCATCATGGTGTAAATATTTCCTAGAACCCCTTAACTTCATCCAACATTCTTTTATAAATCAACATTCTCGAGTGCTTCCACTTTCTCGCATCTGTTCTAAACCGGTATCCCCCATTGTTTGCATATTCTTAGCTCGACCTTCAACCTCTGAAAAAATTCAGCACGATTTTTTCCGGACCCAGCTGACTTTCTTTGGGTACCGCACTCCCTCTTTGCAACGGACAACGGTCAATGATAGCCCATAAAATTCCACCAGGGTAGGCACTAAGGCTTCAAATACCCAGAAAAGAGATAGTCCCAAATCGATCAGAGTTCCAACAAGGAGAACGAGGAGTCCGCTATCAATTTCATTGAAATTATAAACTGCGCACAGGTTAAAATACTCATAAACCCATCGTGCACATATCTTCAGTCTGATTAAAAACGATGGGTTTTCTGGTATCTCACAAAACCAAGAATATATCAACTTATGGAAAGTACTTCCAATACTATTATAGTACATGTTAAATACATCCATTAAGCTTATAATTACCAGTGGTACTTTGAATCTTTTCTTGAAGGAAAACATAAATGGGCCTGTATATTATGCTAGTACAGTATCAAATTCTTCATTGGTGTCTTTCATAAGCTTCTGGACATTAACTTTGCTAAGGTGTAAGTTTCCCAACTCATATACCATTTCAAAATAGTTAATAACTTGCGATGGAATATCAGTTGTGTATCCATCCGCTGGTAACACATTGTCCCATGAATTCGACCCATTTGTCAGATGTTGGTACAATTTTCAGGTAAGCAGGTAAGCTGGGTAAGCTGTCATTGTAGTAAAATTATGGCTACAATCACCCAGAGCTCTTGATACACATTGGAAGATGAATTCATGGCGTAGTATGGCATTGGTGTAATAGCGTGAATTCTGCCAACATGGATTATTCCTCCGTAGTGCGATACGTGTTCTAAGCACACTACAGTTGCACGTACTTTAAATTAAATATTGTTCTCGTAAAATGTCTTTTGAGAGCTTGTATATTGGGAACAACATGCCAGCTCATTAGAGCTGTATGTAAAAGGTATTTATTTACGTCAAACAAAAAATATTAAAAATAATAAATATTATATGAATTCCAAATATCTAAAGACATAATAAAGCATTTTTGTTCATTAGGACGTGATATCAGTTTTGCAAAAATTTAAAATGTAGAATTTTACATTATTATGATAAGATTTTCTAAGCTACGTAAAATCGTGGTTTGAATTGTACAAATACATATATTGTTTCTATTACAATCGCAAACTAATCTTATTTTAAGTTTCCATCCAAAATTTTTTATTTTAAATTATTCACATTGTTTAATTTTAAAGAAATATTTTATGTGAATTAGAATATATATATAATAAGAATATAGCATATAATAGATCAATTTAAAATTTTTCAA
>JAODGC010049977.1:0-15305 GCA_027574925.1 Ecitoglossa quadriceps | reverse complement strand
GGCAGATACACATAATGATAAAGCAGCAATTGAAATTTTAAGGTTAGATGTAGACATTTTTTACCTCATTAACCAATGGGATACTAACAATAACTAGATTATCAACAGTGTCAATAATTAATTATGAAAAATAAAGTTGCAATTTGAATAGATAAGCTATAAGCAATATACAACCAGCAATAGCTATACAATAGACTTCTTGCATGACCCAAACTAAGTAGAAAGAAGATGAATCAACACACGAACTTGGTGGTACCGGTGGCTTCCCTGCCTTTGGCACAGAATGTGACGGAGATGTGGGTCCAGATCCTGCATCACCTTCCTTTTCTTTCTGCTCTGGCTCTTGTTGTTTGTCTTCATCTTCACTTATCTATGACTCTGCCCCCTTTTGCCTTTATAAGCCCATCCATTCTTGCAATATACCCTTCTTGTGTTTCGCCCTCAAAACGCTTCAACTTAGGACCTGCTTTTATCAGTTCAAGCATCTTTATTCTCTCAGCTCTTACTAGATTAGGATTATAAGTTTTTTCTTGCGAAGAAGTTCCACTTGAATTTGGAGGAGGAGGTGGTGGTGGTGGTACACTATCACGTGTTTGCGGAGACTGTGAAGGGGAAGTAAGCACACTTGATTTATGCTGCGAACTAGTACCACTATCAACTTTTATCTGTGATCCACTATCTTGCTTAACAGGCTTTTCTTGTGGTACATGAGAAACTGCTGTATCACGTGTTTGCGGAGGCTGTGAAGGAGAAGTAGGCACACTTGATTTATGCTGCGAACTAGTACCACTATCAACTTTTATCTGTGATCCACTATCTTGCTTAACAGGCTTATCAAATTCTTTTCTAATTGGCTTACTTTCCAGATTAGTACTATTTTCATGCACAAGTTTTTGTGGTTCTTGAGATGCAGTATGGCCGGATTCTTCTCCACTAAGATCTATTTTTTTCTTATCACCAGCTCTAGAAACGGCCAGTCTAATAAGACATATCACTGAAACCAGCGCAACAATCGCAGAAACAGCAAAAATTGCTAAAGGAACTGCTTCAATTGCACCAGAACCAGAAACTGCTGCAATAACATAAGGAAGATGTATATAAATTGCAACGGCAGATACACATAATGATAAAGCAGCAATTGAAATTTTAAGGTTAGATGTAGACATTTTTTACCTCATTAACCAATACAATAATAATAACTAGATTATCAACAGTGTCAATAATTAATTATGAAAATAAAGTTACAATTTGAATAGATAAGCTATAAGTAATATACGACCAGCAATAGCTATACAATAGACTTCTTGCATAACCCAAACTAAGTAGAAAAAAGGTATAGCTAACACGTCATACCGCCGCGGTATCTCTTAGCCGCTAACACGTAGCGGAATGACGGTTGTCAGGGTGTCATCCCAGCACCCCCTATGATGTCATCCCAGCGCCTCTATGATGTCATCCCAGTGCCCAGACACTGGGATCCAGGAAAGTTTGCTTGTTTACAAGCAAACTAGCATAGGAAGTGGTTACAACGTTTTCGATGAGATTATATGGAAAACTGGATTCCAGTGTCAAGCACTGGAATGACATCACAGGGGCACTGGAATGACACCTCTCTTGGGCTCTTTTAGCTATAAACATTAAGAAATTTACCAAATAAAAAAAAGGCAAAAGAAGCCCCGTGGTGCGAGTTTTGACCCTATAATAATTTAAACTGGCGCTGTAATAATGTGCTAACGCTTAAAATAAGCGCGATTTGGCTGAATGTAGAAAAAATAAAAAAGACATGCAGCCGCTATAATTTTATGTAATCCGCCAATAAATACCCTGAGTTTTTTACTGAATTTTGTCATTGAGCCTGCAGGTCAAAAACAAGTTTTGAGTCATAAATACCCTTATTGTCATAATAAGGGCGCTGGCGGAGCTTGTCAAGGAAGTTTTTTCGTTTCTACCAGCTACTTAAATGACGCCACATAAATTAATAAATAGGAAAATTACTACAAATCCTTTCAACTTTAGTTTTTACTGCTTTTTCGACACTTGAGCTATTTCCGCTAATTAATCCCTGAACCACTTCATTTATTAGACCAGCTATCTCTTTAAAATTTTCTGCCTCAAGTCCGCGTGTTGTTTCAGCAGCAGTGCCAAAACGGAGCCCTGAAGTGATGGTCGGCTTCTCTGTATCAAACGGTACAGAGTTTTTATTGCAGGTAATGCCAGCCCTCTCAAGGCTATCTACAACGTCTTTTCCAGTTAATTTCTGTGATCTTAAGTCAACTAGCACTATATGAGAGTCAGTGCCACCGGTTATAATGTCGAGTCCATGCTTTTGCAATTCTTGAGCTAGTACTTTCGCATTTTCCACGACTTTCTTGCTATAAGTTTTAAACTCTGGCGCTAATGCTTCTTTAAATGCAACAGCTTTTGCAGCTATCACATGCATAAGTGGCCCGCCCTGCAATCCTGGAAAAACTGCAGATTGAATTTTTTTGTGCAATGCTTCATCATTGGTCATCACTATTCCACCACGAGGACCACACAAAGTTTTGTGAGTTGTGGAAGTCATAACATGTGCATATTCAGCAGGAGACGGATATTCGCCTGCTGCAATAAGCCCCGCATAGTGAGCAATGTCTGCAAGCAAATAAGCACCAACTTTATCTGCAATTTCGCGAAAGCGTTTGAAGTCCATTTTTCTTGGATAAGCAGAAGCACCAGCTATGATCAATTTTGGTTTATGCTCCAGCGCCAGCTTTTCTATCTCATCCATATTGAGCAGATAAGTGTCTTTATTTACTGTATATTGAATCGACTTAAACCATTTACCAGAAAGGCTTGGCGCCGCACCGTGAGTTAGATGCCCACCACAATTCAGTGACAATCCAAGTATTGTATCACCTGGAGTAAGTAATGATGCAAAAACTGCTTGATTTGCCTGAGAACCAGAGTGAGGCTGAACATTTGCAAATTTTACACCAAACAACTTACAAAGTCTTTCTATAGCCAGACTTTCAACTTTGTCCACATGCCCACAACCACAGTAATACCTTTTGCCTGGATAACCTTCTGCGTATTTATTAGTCAGAAAAGAGCCTTGTGCCTCCATTACCGCTTTGCTTGCAAAATTTTCTGATGCAATTAATTGCAATTGTGATTTTTGGCGTTGCAATTCTTTTTCTATAGATTGATAAACCTCGTTATCAAAAGACTTTAAACTATTTTTAGAGCCACAGATTTTTTTTAAAATACTCATCATAGATCGAACCTCGCTTTAATTTTAAGATGCACAAGCAATTTTAAGACTGCTTGTCCTGCTTTTTTAACCATAAGAGCCCAAAAACAGCTATTAGCAAACATACAGGAATAATAGATGTTGCTTTTATCAGCAATTCAGCACTATACACAGGATTTCCTTGTATCACTGTCTTATCCCAACATAAATCTATTATCTTTGCGATTCCAGTGTGAAAAAAATAGCCAAAAACCATGACTATCATATTTGACACAGCTGTAGCCAAGCCTACCAAGTTATTATTCACATAACTTAGTGCTTTATAAATTGTAACTACTTGATATCCAGATGCGAAACCAATAATAAAAAGCGTAGGTAATACAACATACAAGCCACCAATCTGAGTAAAAAGTAATAAAAAACCGGCGATCATTGCAAAAGAACATGCAATAATTGTTTCATAATGTTTATTTGGATATTTCTCTAGAAAGTAAGCCAAAAAGAACGATCCAGCTCCCATGCCTACAAATATGAGAGAAGGAAGTAAAGATGCTAGATCTGCGGTCATTTGATATACTTCATACAAGAACGTTTTTGCCCAAGCATCAGCAAAACCCTGCAATGGACCAACCATCAAGCCACCAAAAAAGCCGATTAGAATGACATGTTTGTTGAAAAGTACAGTTTTTAAATCCTGAAACATATTATCATTTACACTCACTTTTTTCTGGTCATTACTGCTTGGCGTTATAAAGAATAACAGTAAGGCAAGTAAATAACCAAATGCTGAGAAAGTGTAAATAACATAGTCCCAACCAAATTTATCGAGTAAGAAGTCCAGGGGTAATCCACCACAAGTAGCTCCTAATAACCCTATTATTATAGATAAGCTGGCCATTCTTGCTGATTTTTCTTGCGAGAAATACATGCTTGCAACTTTAAAGATTCCAATTGCTGAAGCGGATGACCCAATTCCCACAATTATTCTTCCAATTATTGAATAACTCCACTCATCAAAGCATATAAGCGGTAATGTTCCGGTAAATGTCAAAATGGTACAAGCAGGCAAAACAAACTTTGGTCCAAATCTATCGAGGAAAAGACCAATAGGTATATGAGCTAGCGTATAGCCTACATAGTATAACCCGCCAAACTGGCCAACATCTGCAATACTTATGTTAAATTTTGTTATCAATTCAGGCGCAATTATGTTTGGGATTACACGTAATATATATTGGTATGCATAAAACAGTGACGCCAACAACCAGATTAAAAAATTCCTCTGCAACATGAATCTCATCTAAAATTTAGGATTATAGATACTTTAGTTATAAAAAACAAAATAAATATTTATCAAAATTTTATAAATACTTATTTCGATCTATTGAAATTTAATATAGATAACTAGCGTAAGCAACTATACATATTAACTAAATCTTCCAGATCCCAGATTGGTATGGCAGAGGGTAATGTAAAAAGTCTATTTTACTTTTGCAATTTTTAAAAGAGACTTTTTATTTTACTTACAATTTTTTCTACCATATCTACAACTGGCTCATGAATAAGGTATATGAAAAAAATTACACCACAAATGATAAGTACATTTATGATTTTGCCCTTATTCATCTTTATCTTGAGCTTCACTTTTTTTACAAGATCCATTTTATTTATGTTTTTATTTCATGCTGACAATTATATCTTAAATATCATAATTTTCAGTAAAATTTGACTTCAGAAGTACCCTATTAACTCAATATTAACCTTTCTACATGTAAAATAGTTAATATAACATTGAGGTAGGCTGATGAACATAAGCACAATAGATAATACACTGCAAAATTACATAACAAAATATATCGAACAAACATTCGCTACACACGTGCTAGGCAATAGATACGACAAATTGTACAGGAAACTTCTAAGTGGTATAGAAGAGATAATAAAACTCACTATAAACGAAGCAAAACATTATGACAAAAGTTTGGAAAATCTATATAACGATTCAAGATTTAATAAGAAATTTATTCAAGCTGTTGCTAAACATCAGGTGTCGGAATTTTTAAATACTCACCCGAAAAGAAAAGAAATTGTTGCAGAATTTTACAATGAACATCACATTAACGAAAGTGATTTAAAGACTCTGGAAAAGGGGAAAGATTGAGTAAATAAAATAAATAATATTAACCTACTGCAACGAAGTGAAAAAAATGAGGAATTCAATATTAGAAAGACACTTGCTCAATCAATAAAAATGCCTTCCATAGAAAAACACAAGTTAGAACATTCAAAATAACCTTAGCGAAGTATGGCAAAATATACAACTTATGGATAGTCTATTTCATTTTAACTCCTGGCACGCTTTAGTAATACTATCACATCCAATTTCTAATTGTTCCTGAGAAGTTGCATAAGAAATTCTGATAAAATTTTCTAGACCAAATGCAATTCCTGGAATTACAGCAACTAAATGATCTTCCAACAAGTATTCGGTAAAATCTAAATCATTATTTATTATCTTACCACTTTTTGTGCTTTTATTGAGCAATCCTTCACATGAGACAAATAAATAAAACGCACCTTGTGGAACAGATGCTGATAATCCCGGAGCAGAATTTAGCTTTTCCACCATAAAATCTCTACGACTCTTAAAAATCCTTGTTCTTTCTTTCAAAAAACTATGGTCACCGTTTAATGCTTCAACTGCTGCTGCTTGTGCTATCGAATTTGGATTAGAAGTGCTCTGAGACTGCAGCGTAGAGATAGCTTTTACCACATCACTCCTACCTGCAATATACCCTATCCTCCAGCCTGTCATTGCATAAGCTTTTGACACTCCATTGACCACAAAAACTCTGTCATAAAGCTTCGACTCAACCTGAGCGATAGTAAAAAATTTTCCGTCGTATATTATATGCTCATAAATATCATCTGTAACAATATTCACATGTGGATATTCAAGCAATATCTGTGATATATCTTTCAATTCGTCATACGTATACACAGCTCCTGCTGGATTATTTGGCGAGTTAAGAATTAACCATTTAGTCTTTTTAGTTATTTTGTTTTTCAATAATTCCGGTGTCAGTTTAAAATTTTGTTTGCACTCTACCACAACTGGCAGGCCGCCAAAAAGGTTTATCATATCAACATATGAAACCCAATAAGGAGCTGGAATAATAACTTCATCTCCAGAGTTAATTGTTGCCATGAACAAATTGAATAACACCTGCTTAGCACCTGTACCAACACAGATTTGGTTAAGCGTGTACTCGAGGTTATTATCCTTTCTTAACTTATTAATTATTGCTTCTTTCAGCTCACGCGTTCCATCAACAGTAGTATATTTAGTTTTACCTTCACTTATTGCTTGAATAGCTGCTTTTTTTATATGATCTGGAGTATCAAAATCTGGTTCTCCTGCAGCTAAAATACAGATCTTTTTTCCTTCATTTTTCAACTTATTTGCCTTATCAGTTACAGCAATCGTAGGTGATGGTTTTATTAGGGACATTCTTTTTGCAAGGTCTGACATATCTTACTGAAGCTAAATTCAAATGATAAACCCTGTACAACAAAAAAGCTAGGAATTTTGTGTATTGTATTAGTAGCTTTTTACCAGGTTTACCAACGCAGCAATATTTTCAACTGGAGTATCAGGGAGTACTCCATGTCCGAGATTAAATATGAAGGGTAAATCTCTAAAGCAATCTATTATACGTTTTGCTTCTTTGATTGCTTCCGTTTTATTATAGGCTAAAAGATTAGGATCAAGGTTTCCTTGTAGAGGGATTTTTAGATTCGCTTTTGCCCATTCTATTGGAACATTATAATCTATACTTACTGCAGATACACCTGTTTGTTCGCAGTAATCCTTATAAAGATTTCCAGCAGACCTTGGAAATCCTATTATTGGAAAATCAGAAAATCTATCCTTTATTGCCAAGATAATTCTCTTTGTTGGTTCGATAACATATTCTTTAAACAATGGTTCCAATAATGCACCAGCATTACTGTCAAATATCTGAATAACATCTGCTCCAAATTCTATCTGTTTAATTAGATAAATAATCGTTGCTTCCGTTATTCGTTCAATTATTGCCTTCAAATACGAAGGATAAAAATTTAATACTTTGGAAAAAGTTTTGCTGCTCCCACCTTCTATGATGTATGAGGCTACTGTCCATGGTCCACCAGCAAATCCTATGAGAGATTTTTCTTTTGGTAATTGGCTTCTGACTTTTTTTATAGCGTTTAGAATTGGTAAGGTTTTAGTTTCAATGTCTTGTGGACTTTTCAATTCTTTAGGATTTTCTATAGGTTTTATTCTCGGGCCCACATTGCGCAGGAAATTCACGTCACAACCCAAAACATCAGCTATTACTAAAATGTCTGAAAAAATTATCGCCGCATCCACGTCAAATCTTGTCACCGGCTGTAATGTCAATTCTGTCACTAAATCTGTGTTGTAGCATATCTCCATAAAATTATTCATATTCTCTACTGCTTTGCGGTACTCAGGAAGAGACCTGCCAGCCTGACGCATTAGCCAAATAGGCACTCTTTCACTTGGCTCATTTCGTTTGATAACTTCTACTATTGTTGTTTTACTGCTTTCCAATCTATTTTATCTATTCTTCTGTATATCAAAGTATAGTAGTAATAATAGTCCTATCAACAACTTGTTACTAACTTAAAATTCGGTAAAAATTGGTGTTGTTCAATTTGTGGATAAATATGTTAACAACTTCTGTATGCTATTGATTTTCTGTTATGATTTATGTGTATAAGTAAGATGTTCAGAGTGTTAGTAATTTTCTTTTATGGAAAATATTTTACCATCATGCATTGTTACATAACTATGTATATGTTGTTGAAAAAGTTGTTGATCAATTGTTGGTATTTTATATCAACAAATAATTCACAAATTAATTTGACATTATTCACATGCTTATTAAACATTTAATAACAATTTTCTTGATAAATCTAATCTGAAAACGTTTTTGCCATTACAGAGAATAAATTGAGTAAAAAAAGAACCTTAGTAGAAAAAATAGCATATAGAATTTTTCTCTTCCTTTTCAAAAAAGCTTCTGTGTTGAAAAAGTGTGCGACTGAGGCATTAATGAAAGATCTGCCAGACCTTAATATATTTAATGGTCTATTAAAATTCCGCGATTGTGGTATAATGGATATAATGACTCCACGTACAGAGATATGCGCAGTAGACATTGAATCAAGCGAGCGTGAAATAATAAAGAAGATAAAAAACACTTGCCACACTAAAATACCAATTTATAGAAATAACTTTGATAACGTAATAGGCTTTTTTTATGTAAAAGATGTTATTTTTAATAGGGATAAAAATTTTAATCTGAGAAATATTATACAAAGCGTAATATTTGTTCCGCCCTCGATGAAGACAGCTAATCTTTTTGTTAGGATGAACTCTTCTAAATCATGCTTAGCTATCGTATTGGATGAATATGGTGGAACTGATGGTTTAATTTCAATGACCGATCTTATAAAGGAGCTAATACCAAACATTGATAGTGAAAACGAAGTAAATTCAGAATATACCATTACTGAATTGTCTCAAAATAAGTTTGAAGTGTCAGCAAGGGCTCTTATAAAAGATATAGAAGAGGATCTAAAAATAGAATTACGTGACCCTGAAGAAGACTATGTTACACTTGGTGGTTTGATTCTTTCGATTGCTGGTAAAGTGCCTTCTGTAGATGAAGTCATTAAATATAAAAATGGTATGAAGTTTATCATCAAAGATGCAAATGAGCGCTACATTAATAAAATAGTACTAGACTTAAGTAATTACGAAAATTAGATTTGGTACCCCTTGTCGGAGAATGTCTTGCCTTGAAACGAAGAAAAAGTTGTAATAACCAAATATGCAACTCAAGTTATAGTTAAACCTATCTCCAGCAAATTATTTTCGCAAGTACAATGCATTTCAGTGTTATAGTACTCTAATAATAAAGAGGTCATATAGATATTAATATCTTTTGTATTTAAATTAGTGTCATTTTTTTTGATTAATTTGTCTATTAATGATTTGCTTATTGGTTTGTGTTCATTTAGTATTTTTATAGTTAATAGCATTTTATCTTCTGTTTGACTCAGTAAAACAGACACTAGTTCAACTTCCGCCACTGCACTGGCTATAGTTAGCACCATATTAGAAATTATCTTATTTATCTTTTCAATTAAATCTTCCTTATTTTCTGCAGAGTATGCGTCTATTTTCCACGTAAGCTTTACTTTTTTTTTAATAAATAATTTTCGATATTAGATTTGGTCTGATCAAAGCTGTAATTATCTGCTGAAGAAGAATATGCCTGCTTCATAACTTTATGTTTATATATTAAATCATCGGAGCTTTCTTTAAGCAACGACAACGCTTCCTTCTGCGCATCAGCATCGTTCTTATCTATTACTTCAAGCTCTTCCAAGCCAAACATTATTCCATTCATAGAGTTAGCAAAGTCATGAAGCAGCTGTCCTGATAGCAGTTCCGTTATTAACAGTATGTTTTTGGTATTTTTGTTCATTGGATAATTATAAATGATTTAAGTTACCCTATATTGGTAAGCATATAATAGTCAATTAAGAGAAAGTTTCGTTGCACTTTTTATATCAAGGCATTAATATAGTATTAACAATTTTAAAATTTATAGAAGGATTATGAATACTTATGTCAGATCAGGAATAGATCTTGAACTATATAATAAGTTAATAAAAGAAGTCAAGCCTATTGCTCAAGAAACTACTAGAGAAGAAGTAATCAGCGAAATAGGTTCATTTTCTGCGTTGTTTGATTTTGCTGCACTAAGTAAGAAGTATGACCATCCAGTACTCGTTTCCTCAACTGATGGAGTAGGTACGAAATTGTTGATAGCTCAAGAAGTGAATAAGCATGATACTATAGGTATAGATTTAGTTGCAATGTGTGTAAATGACTTACTTGCACAAGGAGCAACGCCTTTATTTTTCCTTGATTACTTTGCAACAGGCGTTTTGAGCAAAGACGTTTTATTATCTGTGGTCCAGGGCATTGCAAAGGGGTGCAAGCAAGCTAAAATAGCATTGGTTGGTGGAGAAACTGCAGAAATGCCTGGAATGTATGGTAATAATCACTATGACCTTGCAGGGTTTGTGGTTGGTGTAGTTGATCGAAAGCAAATTCTTCCAAACTGTAGCATGATGAAAGCAGGTGATTATATAGTTGGCTTAGAGTCAAGTGGAATTCACTCAAATGGGTTTTCTTTGGTGCGCCATATTTTCAAAAGCTTAGGTATAAATTATAACGATACATCTCTATGGAATAATAAATCTTGGAGTGAAATACTACTTGAACCAACAAAAATACATGTTGATTCTTTGTTGCCTATTATGCCAAAGGTAAAAGGCATTGCACATATAACAGGTGGTGGCTTGATAGATAATATTCCGCGGATTCTTCCAAAAAACTTATTTGCAAACATAGACATTAATTCCTGGAAATGGCCAGATATATTTTTATGGCTAACAAAGGAGGGTAAAATAGAGAAGAAAGAAATGCTAAAAACATTTAATTGTGGTATTGGCATGGTATTGATCGTAGGTCCTGAGAATATGCAAAACGTGAAAAATCATTTCCAAAAACGTGGAGAAAAAATTGAAATTATTGGAAAACTTGATGAGGCATGTAACCCTCCACTTGATAGAGTAGTATTTAGTTAATCTAACTTTACTGACAGTCTTTTTGCAACTTCTAGGTACGCTTCCTTTAAATCTTCTAAATTCAAACGAAAGACGTCTTTATCTAGCTTTTTATAAGTATTTTTATCCCATAACCTGCAGTTATCAGGGCTGATTTCATCGGCTAAAATGATTTTAGTACTGTCATTTATTAATCTGCCAAATTCTAACTTGAGATCAACTAAATATATACTTGCATTTGAAAATAGGTGGACTAAGATTTCGTTGATTTTTAAAGTTGTAGTTTTAACTTCATCCATTTCTTTGCTAGATAGCCAATCAAAATACAGTATGTGATTTTCATTCACCATTGGGTCGGCTAGGTCATCATTTTTGTAAAAAAACTCGATTATAGGAGATGTAAGTGCCTCACCTTCTTTGATATTAAAACGTTTGCAAAAGCTGCCAGCTGCAACATTTCTAACTACCACCTCAAGAGGTATTATCTTGAGCTTTTTGACTAGCTGTTCTCTTTCGTTTAGAGTTTTTATAAAGTGCGTGCTAGTTCCTGCTTTCTCAAGTTTTTCCATGATAAAAGCACTAACATGATTATTAATTATTCCTTTGCCCTCAATAATTTCATATTTTTCCTTATTGAATGCTGTAACATCATCTTTAAAGTGCTGTATAACAGTTAATGGGTCTTCAGTTTCAATAATGGCTTTCGCTTTACCTTCGTATATCGTTTTATTCAGTGACATGCTTAATTTAACTATATATTATATCAATTTACTGTTTTTAGAGTATAGCCTCAAATAACTTAAAATAAACCTTAATGGCATTCAATGTTACAATATTAACCATATTTCCAGAAATGTTCCCTGGGTTTTTGAACTATTCTCTTGCCGGAAAAGCGTTAGAAAAAAAAATATGGAACCTTGAAGTAGTAAATATTCGTTCTTTTGCTAAAGATAAACATTCAACGATAGACGATGTTCCATATGGAGGTGGAGCAGGAATGGTTATGCGCCCTGATGTAATTGGTAGTGCAGTAGATAGTATGCTCTCTGTTCATAAAAACACTAAGTTTATTTACATGACTCCATCTGGCGCAAAGTTTAATCAGAATATTGCCAGAGAATTATTAGAGTTTCCTCATATAACAATATTGTGTGGTCGATTTGAAGGTATTGACCAAAGAATAATTGATGAGTATACTCCTTATGAGTTAAGTATTGGAGATTATATACTTTCAGGAGGTGAGCCAGCTGCGATGGTGGTTCTTGATGCATGCATTAGGCTTCTTCCAGGTGTAGTAAATAATACCGATAGTGTTACTGAAGAAAGTTTTAATTATGGTGGTGGTATGCTTGAATATCCTCAATATACTAGACCTGAGCAGTGGAAAGGATATAAAGTACCTGAGGTTCTGTTATCTGGCAATCACAAAAAAATAAGTGATTGGAGGCAGAAACAGTCTCAAGTTGTAACAAAAAAGCGTCGGCCTGAATTATTAGATGGAGAGATAAATGACAAATTTACTTGAAAAGTTCAATAAGCAACAAATGCAAATGTTAGCTAAAGAAGTACCAGAATTTCGTCCTGGCGATGATCTGAAGATTACTTTCAAGGTAGTTGATGGTGCAAGTGAGCGTATACAGATATTTGAAGGTGTATGTATATCAAAAAGGAACCGCGGGTTACATTCTTCTTTTGCGGTCAGAAAAGTAAGTCATGGAGAAAGTATAGTTTCTCAGTTTTTTGTTTATTCTCCTGCACTGGTTTCAGTGCAAGTGACAAGAAAAGGAAAGGTTCGTAGAGCAAAACTGTATTATCTGTGCAAACTATTTGGAAAAGCTGCAAGGATCAAAGAGCGTACTACTTATATTAAAAAGAAATCTAAGTAGATAAACAGAGAGTGATGTCAATTGTGTCATCTCAGAACTCTCTCTTGTCATCCCAGTGCGTGATACACAACTGTACGAACATTGTGTTTGCCTCCCGCTGTGGTGTCATCCCAGTGCTCCGACACTGGGATCCAGCATTCATTATTCTCCTTTTGGTTTGTGCTTTCATGGAAAATGTAAAAATTATTTGCAGGCAAAGCCTGCTGGATCCCAGTGTCAAGCACTGGGATGACAAAAAAGGGGAAAGTTTTTTCAAATCCTCGTGTAAAGAAAAGTAAATGAGTATAAAGAAAAAATTCCTTAAATTACTTCAGTCAAGGCGTGTGCACGCTCGTATAAAAAGGAAAAATAAAAAGAACAGAGCATTACGCTTTTGCTCTTTCACGGCACTAGTTATCTCACTTGGCTGCCCTATATGTATATTGTTAAGTATATTAGTTAACTCTTACAGTGCCTTAACAGTAACGAAAATTTTATTGCCAATTGAAATAAGTGCTGATCTTACTTTAACAAATAATCCTGGTGATTTGCGGTATAAATCCATTGGCTTACTCAACGATTCTTTACGTAAGGTGTTTAAAGGAACTGATTTTAAAGACAGTGACGAAATTTTAAGTCGTAATTCTTACAAAGAACTAGAGAAATTTTTTCGTAAGAAAGTAAAAGATAGTGGTGAATATGAGATCTGGTTTACCGCGTCAAGTATAATTAATTCAATAAATAAAGATAAACATTTGAATGATCGTTATGCTAAATTACTTGATTGGCTAAAAGAAAAGAGGAGAGTGAAAAAATTTTTTAATAAGTCTTTATTCCTTAAATCTGACTCTCGTGAACCTGAAAATGCAGGGATTTTAGGAGCGTTTATCGGCTCATTGATGACAATTATAGTGTGCCTAGCATTAGCATTACCAATAGGAATTATGTCGGGCATCTGTCTTTACGAATTTATGCCTAAAAATAGGCTAATAACTAATATTGTAGAAATTAGCATTAATAATCTTGCTGCAGTGCCTTCAATAATATTTGGTGTAGTGGGCTTAACTCTCTATCTTGGCATATTTGGGCTGCCCCGTTCTTCACCACTTGTTGGTGGAATGACTCTTTCATTTATGATGTTACCTAATATTATAATTGCAACAAAAAATGCCTTTGCGAATGTTCCTATTACGATAAAAGATGCAGCGTTTGCGCTCGGTGCACCTCACATCAAGGTGATATTAGATCACTCTCTGCCGATTGCATTACCAAGAATAATACATGGTACTGTGCTTGCAATTGCAAGGATTTTAGGTGAATCTTCCCCTTTACTTATGATAGGTATGGTAGCATTTATTGCTGATACACCTACGTCCTTCTTCGATCCGGCAACTGTTCTACCTGTGCAAATATACATATGGTCAAGCAGTCCTGAAATTGCATTTGTTGAACTTGCTGCTATCGCAATTATAGCTTTATTATTGGTGTTATTTGCGTTAAATTTAGTAGCAAATTTTGTAAAAAAGAAATTCGAATTTTTTAATTTTTAGCAATTCATGAAAATCACAGTCCTATCTGGTTATGGCTTAAATTGCGAAAAAGAAACTGCATTTGCATTTATGGAATGCAGCAGAAAACTTGGTATTGGTAATATTGAAGTAAAAATCGTTCACATTAACGATATCATAGATAATCCAGGTGAACTGAAATTAAGCAATATACTTGCAATTCCAGGGGGTTTTTCCTATGGTGATGACACTGGTGCTGGTAATGCGTTTGCTTTACGTATTAAAAACAACTTGTTGGATGAGTTTCAAGAGTTTTTATCTAAGGACAAGCTGATTATAGGAATATGTAATGGTTGTCAGATATTAGTAAAGTTAATTCCAGAATTCTCTAGTCTAGCTTTAATCCATAATGATATAGGCAATTATCAATGCCGTTGGATTAGAGTGAGAGTTAATCCGCAGAGTAATTCTGTTTGGCTACGGGGCCTGAGTGAACTATATCTCCCTATTGCTCATGGGGAAGGCAAATTTTTTATGGATCAAGATATTTTGAACCAATTGATTGAGAGCAATTCCACCGCATTACGTTACATTGATGAAAATGGCAACTATGCTAATCTGCAATTTCCTCACAATCCGAACGGATCTACATATGACCTAGCAGCTTTATCAGATAAAAGTGGGAGAGTATTGGCTTTAATGCCCCATCCAGAAAGGGGAATATTTTTTACCCAGCAAGATAATTGGCCTCTTGAAAAAGAAAAATGTAAACGTTTAGGAAGTGCTATACCAAAATATGGCGATGGAATGCTTATATTTGAAAATGCACTAAAGTATTTTTGTTAAAATTTATTGATAGGGATTTATGGTCGAAATTATCCCCTGATATTGCAAAAAACTTGCTTGACAAGCCTTGCCAGCCCCCTTATCATGAAACTGAAGCTATTGTATTTGCTTTCGCCAATCTGCAGATTAAAAGGTAAGGATTAC
>JAODGC010049966.1:0-12236 GCA_027574925.1 Ecitoglossa quadriceps | reverse complement strand
TTGTTTTCCTGCAAAATCTCTCTTTCTTGCCACGAAATTATTACTACTAATGACTCATAGGTTGCGATTCAATATCAAGCAAATATAAATTATGCAGTAATGCATGAGTGGTATATCCTGGCCGGCAAACGGGTTTCCTGCATGCTTCCACGCGCAGCAGGTTGCGGCTGAATGGTGGAGGCGCCGGGCCATGCTCACCAAGCACAAATCGATAACGCTCGGCATACACGCGCACGCGTCACACGTGCCTAATTATAAATACCAAATGGCACTTAAAACTTGGCAAGTAATTATTAACTATATAATAGTCTATCACATTTCATACATGTATCAACTGAATATTCAACTGTGATGCCATCAAATTAAATTAATACTTGGAAGAAAGAATGATGCGTTACATGGACAATGAAATATGCTTTCTAAAAAATTACGCGGAAATGGAAAACTCTCCAGTGGAACACAATTTGGATTATGCACGCATGACATGACACTTTAATATTTTTCAACGTAAAAACGAATCAACAATAAATCTAAACCTAAGCTAAGATATTCTTAACTAGAAACGAATAGATTTAAATCCACATGTGGGAAATTATTTATGTCCTTCAAACCAAAGAAAAGACAGTTAGTCATTGCTAGAGATGCATTTCACAGAATATCATTACTTTATCTCTTTTCTCATTAACATTTCAGCTTATTCTTCGCATGGAGTCATTACAAAAAGCATGAAAACTATGACAAATGATTTTTGTTCAGGAAGTTAAATGGAAGAGAGGAAAATTGGGAAACACAGTGTTGCACTTATTTTTCAAACTACATAAAAACCAGCTTTTAAATAGTGTTTATTACACTATTCCATCTTTTGCTTGCTATAAACTACATAACCTAGTTTATGAGTTGGCAACCCATAAACTAATTCCTCACCTATTATTCTTCTATCCACTTGGTGTCTTTGTTCCAATTGTGTGCATTAATCGTTCGTCGATATAAGTGTCCTTTTAACGTGCATAAAATGTTGGGGGTGGCAATTGTAGGTGGGGGTAAGTGTGTTCACCCCGGTTACGAACGCATCCTCGTACTGATCTCCCTCTCTTCTTCCTGCTCCTGCCAGCGTCCTGCCATCAGTACGCCGTCATCCCTCGACCCAAGCGCCACATTCTCTCTCTCCTGAAACAATGGTTTACGTGTGAAGAGTTGTAGACATTTTAAAGACAATCAGGCGTTGATTTCAGGGATAAGCGGGTTATTTGATAGTTTTCATACATAGCACACCTATACAATGCAGCATATGTTTTTAATCAATGTACAACAAGTGTGATTGTGATATAAGCTTCTAATTGTGATATATAAATACATTGTTGTTAGTAAACATTTAAATTTAAGTGCACCTATAAACAAAGTGTTAGTGGGTAATCTGGGTATAAATCGTTGTTTATTGAGGATTTATTATTGCAATTCTCACTGGATATTTATCTTGTTTCCAAACATTTATTTCAACTCCGGTGGGATACATGAACAACACCCAAATTGAGGTGATATAAGAATTCATTTTATATAGTGAGTAATTCCTCTTGAGACATGTTTGCAGATTGGAATTTATAGGAAAACTAATTCCATATATTTCTCTTTATCTTGTTTGGTTGTTTGTAGACTTGTCACTTGTCTATCCATTAGAAACGGATCGAAATGCTCGAATAATTAACGACCTTTGCCCGATGTACATGACCGAGTTCAGAAAGCGTGCAGAACGTGCCGGATAATAACACCATATAAATAGTAAAAAAGAAGCAATGCGAGGAAAATAGAATAACATAGTTACCATTGCATTACCAGTTGCAGCATGCTTCTTTTCTGCTCAGGGAACACCAGGTATTTCTAATGTACAAATGGGTGATTGAAAGCACGTTGAATGGCTGGCTCCAGTTTCACAGCAAGCTGAAAACACATCCAGTTGGAATCCAGCGATGTCAGGAATGTAGTACACTAGTTGGGTCCAACTAGGGATCGATCGTGTGCGTGAGCTTAACGTGAATTTCCATTTGTATTCATCTTTCTTTCGACAGAAACAAACTAAGAAAAGGGTAATACCAAAATGTTGTTTACATGAAAAATATCCGTTTTCAGGTTAGGTTTTGAAATTTCTTTTCAATTGAACAACATGATCCAAGAGGAATGTCTCAAACACATAAAATTGAAATTGAGCATACAATGATGAAATTATTATTTCCAGATTGAAAATAAAAACCAAAAGAGAAAAGGATAATATGAATTTTTAAACTTAAAAATGAAAAATACCAAAGCAACATTGAAACACGTGGAGTGAATTTTGTGCAGTGAAATATTAAATGTCTTCGTGTGTGTTAAGAGAAATCCCACTTGAGTTTGCGTCCACAGAGTGGCTGAAAGAAGCCGTTGAGAATGTTGAAGCCCTCGAATCATGCGCCCGCCACCACTGCTGGACTGTTGCACGCCAACGAGGACGTCGAGAGTCATTGTCATTCGCCATTATTGGTGCCGACTGCAGACGAGTACGTGGAGCGCGATAGGAGCAAGGAAAGGAATAAGGAGAAACTGGGTGTGGGAGGTGGTGGTCGACCGCCTCCACGTCGTCCTAGTCACCACAATCAGTCACAAGCGACACAATCAAATACACCACCAAGTAACCAACAACATAGGACCAGTGCAGGTTGCACCCTTTTGACATCGACGACACCTCCACCGGCGCCGATTGAAAAGAGCCGCTCCGTAGGCAGCTCGTTAAAGAACGCCCGCAACGAGTCCGCGGTTAATTTACGGAATCTTCAAGCCAAGTGGTCTAGTGTGCGGATACGGGGCACCGGCTTCAAGGACTCGCGCAAAAGCGTGGTTAAAATTGAGCAAGGTTGCAACGGAATGCCACAGACCGGAGCCATGACCTCCAAAGACTTTGAGCTCAATCTGCAGGAGGATATGAAACACATAGGGAAAGTCACATCTGATGTGTGTGCATTTATTTATTCTGTATCAGACTATCTATTGCTGTCGAGATTAAAATTCCTTTTTGAAATTCTATTCCAATTTGTTTATCAAATAAACATGATATGTTAAAATAAGGCTAACCTCCAAAAGTTTTTCGATATCCGAACTTATTGTATGTCTGTCTTATCTTCTCTGCAGGTCTTGAATTTGGGAGCAGATGTCCTGCCAGAGTATAAGCTGCAGACACCATCAATACACAGCTTCACGATACTTCACTATTCGCCTTTCAAAGCCGTCTGGGATTGGATCATTTTGCTTCTTGTCATGTACACGGCCATCTTTACGCCCTACACGGCTGCTTTCCAAGACTTTGCTGTCAAGAGTAACAAGACCTACGGCGAAGATCCCTTCGAACTCATTGATTTAGTTGGTATGACAAACCAAAAAATTTTCCATTCCAATGAAAAACACAGGAATATTTACTTTAAAAGCATGAAATTTGAATATGAATTCATGTTTTTGTTTGCTTAGGATTACTTTTCGGTATCCATCCAACTGTTATTATTCACTCTTTGCTTCCATCCATTCCAATCGACAGTTGTGAGTAATAACAGCTGAATCAGCAGATTTCTTTTGGCAGTAAACCAAATTCCAACCTACAACTCAATATTGATGCATTTGGAAAAGTTACAAAAATAAGCAAACCATTACCGTTGTTACCTTCAAAATCAATTCACCATACTAACATGTTACTTTTTCAGTCGACGTCACATTTATAGTCGACATCTTAATTAATTTCCGCACGACGTACGTGAGCGGTAACGACGAGGTTGTCTCGCACCCAGTGCGTATAGCCGTCCACTACCTCAAAGGGTGGTTTCTCATCGACCTCGTGGCTGCCATTCCCTTCGATCTTCTCATCTACAGCAGGGACGCGGAAGATGTAAGCCTACCTCACTTATCACCCATGTCAAGCATACATAAATTGATCTCAGCCCATAATACATGAACATACCAAATTTGAAACATCACTCGATTGACTTGATCTTGCTGTCGATATTAACATAGCTTTTGGCATAATAAGTTCCATTAGTTGGTGACTATGCTTGAAAACAATCATGCTGCTATACGTTAGCAACAATGCCAGATGTAAATTGTGTGCAGCCTTGTACTTTTCAGATCGGTGTGTATTCAGTGTATTGAAGCCAACAGACAGAGGCACAAACAGCGTAAACCTAACCACAAATCGATGTTTAATTAGACTCAGAGTTAATTTCAATTGACAAATAAAGCGTATATGGTATGGACATTCACATCCAGCTCAATGAAATTGCAATCAGCATTTATTTTTCAATTGACCATCAATGTGTATAGTGTAAATTTTCTGTTCAATTGTATTCTGTAAAACGTAATTGTATTTTATTCAACTAAGTAGCAGGCGATGCAAAAAATTGCAATTAGTTTTGAAATTAATCTAAATTATTACAACGTATTCTAAAGTTAAATACAAATGAATTCTGTATCTACAACATCGCCACAAGTTTATGTCTCATACGTTCTGTAAAAGAATTCTAAGAGTGTTTTTCACAATTTATTTTTTTCTTCTTTTTCTCTAGTTGGGCTTGGACAAAGACGAGGTAGATGATAGCTTAATCAAAACTGCCGTTCTTCCATCGACATTTGCAAGCAGGCTTTTGAAAAGTTGCAAGACGTCCGAACATTTTCCAATTCAAAATTTTTCCTTTTTTTTTGACTGCTTCTAATGACTCAATTACACATGGCTAAATTTGTTGCATTAATCACATGATCCAGACCAGTATAGAGATCATTCTTGAAAGGAATTCACTCAGAACTTAATGTTTTTAAAATACTAATAGAAACAATGAAAGAACAGCCCATTTTTCACTTTTCTATGCTTATTACAATCGCATTTTGTTCAACTTTCTCTTAACTTTTACTGAATGTGACTTAGAATGTTTCACTGTTTCAATGGCAATAATTTCTTAACGTTGATTTCTTAAGATTCATGACAAAAGTCTAATGAAAAACAGCTCGATTTTATTAACAAGTTGAATTTAAATTTAAGCCTGGCTTATATAGAGTAGAATAGCACATTGTAAATGGAATAATCTGCAAAAATAATGAATCCACTTATCACATATTATAACAGCTATTCTCATGTAAATCTGGCTTTCAATTACAATATACAATGCCTTGAAGCAAAGAAACATGCCTTTGCTCTTTATATAACACACATTTGCTTTAACTCCTTACTCAGTTATATTCCTTGCTGCATCTCTGAACTCATGGAAGACATGAGGTTTTGTACAAGCAATTGTTTGCATGTGTTTAGAAACAGTAGAAACGTACTACTTCCAAACAAATTAATAACTAGAATGTGCTAATATACATTATGGGATAGGGAAAACTCTATTCCCAAGATAATTCTAGTTATTGCTTGATCAAGTTGTATGTAATGCGTTTGTTTGCAAACCTCGACTTGCCTAGGGTTGGATTGTGTGTTGTGTAAGCATTTGCCAAGCGAAGTGTGCAGTATGACGTTTTGCACTAGTTTTCACTAGTTCCCAAGTCTTATCATGGATTTTAACGAGTTTGCTTTCAGACAACAACATTGATTGGCCTGCTTAAAACTGCTCGTCTCTTGCGGCTCGTTCGTGTGGCTAGGAAGATAGATCGGTACTCGGAGTATGGAGCGGCAGTTCTTCTTCTCTTGATGGCAACGTTTGCATTGATTGCCCATTGGCTAGCTTGCATCTGGTAGGAGTTGAAATATTAATAAACTTGCATTTACTTTAGATATTTCTGGATTTTAGGTATGCGATTGGTAGCGCTCAACGTTCCTTCGTCAAAATTGGCTGGTTGGATATTCTTGCCAACGATACGCAGCAGTATTTCCTACCTGATGACACAGGTGGACCAAGTATAAAGAGTCGCTACATAACAGCACTCTATTTCACCTTCACTTCACTAACGAGTGTTGGTTTTGGCAATGTTGCACCTAATACAGATACCGAAAAGATCTTTACGATTTGTGTAATGTTAGTTGGCTGTAAGTATCTTCCACATGGATCATACCAACAGTCAGCAAACAAGTAATGCTTTATTTCTATAGCCTTGATGTACGCAAGTATATTCGGCAATGTTTCCGCCATTATTCAAAGATTATACTCGGGCACAGCGCGTTATCACACCCAAATGCTTCGTGTGCGCGAGTTCATTCGCTTCCATCAAATTCCAAACCCTTTGCGACAGCGGCTTGAGGAGTACTTCCAGCATGCATGGACCTATACGAATGGCATCGACATGAACAGCGTGCTCAAAGGCTTTCCAGAGTGCCTTCAAGCAGACATCTGTTTGCATCTCAACCGCAACCTACTACAGAATTGCTCCGTCTTCGATGGTGCCAGTCCTGGATGCCTGCGAGCGCTGACGCTGAAGTTCAAGACCACACATGCACCACCTGGGGACACACTGGTCCATCGCGGGGATGTGATCACTTCATTATACTTCATATCAAGAGGATCTATTGAAATCCTTCGTGATGATATAGTGATGGCCATTTTGGGAAAGTTTGATATCTTTGGAGAAAATCCATGTGCTAGTTTAACTTTAGGCAAGTCTAGCTGCAATGTGCGGGCATTGACTTATTGTGATCTGCACAAGATTCATCGCGATGATTTGCTGGATGTCTTGGAACTATATCCCGAATTCTATACTCATTTCATGCACAATCTGGAAATCACATTCAATCTGCGAGATGTAAGTGTGGTTGTAACATCCTATTTCCTCGATTCCCCACGGGGAATTTCATTACAAGTAGAGATGCGATTAAGGTGGGGTATCTTTCAGGATGAGCAAGCTGGCGTTGTGCCAAAGGCTCGCTTCTTTGCCAGAACGAATTCCGCTGACAGAGAGCGGTCGTATGTTATTCGGAACAACTTTCAAACGAGGTCCAATGGTCATTCAAGTAGAGGTAACTCTGTTAATGGAGGACGACAAGAATCACAGTGTAGTGAAGAATCAGAATCAGGTAAAGGACTTTTAGTCTAATAAAATGTTTTAAATTTCATTTTATGGAAAAGCATTAAAACTAACATAATTCATAATATCAGGTCATGGAATATTAGAGTTTTCCACTGAGAAAGCAGGGCAAGATGTCACTCCAATCAACTTAGATTTTGGAGAAGAAAAACGTCGATCAACCACGCTTAATTCCATTACAGGTAATCAATTTCAATCTAAGAGAAAACAAGTACATTATTTTACATTACCGCCAATTTCAAAGGCGGAGGTTAATGCTACTAACTCTGAAACTAATATTTAAAACTGCTTTAGAACTCTGGTACTATTTAACATGTTCAAAGCCCTATTAGGTAATCCAAACTTTCTAACCCTGCAACAACTTCTGAACACCTAAACAGCCTAAACTTGATAGATTCCTTTTCCGTATTTGAACCATGCGGGAACCATGTAAATACAATAGATTTTTAATATCTTATAACTTTATTCTACTGGTAGATAGTAGATAACTTGAGAACTCCTAGAGAATTTGGCATGATACAAGCTTATGCCTGAAAAGTGAATAATAATTCTGAATCCCCGAAACTGCCAAAGAATAGAATAATAGTTAATGTTCCTTATTCAGAAAAGTGGCTTCTGTTTGTTTTATTTGTGTTTCCAATGTAAACTCATTGAGCTTTTAAGAAAATGTTCTCATTTCCATTGAAATAAGTCCAAATCGTTTAATTTGTTTTTGCTTGCCTAAACTAGTTCCGACTGTTAAATATTTCATTTATAACCAACTTGTGTTTAGGCATGCTTTCACAACTCAAACGCAGCATCCCCGATTTACGGTTACACAAAACTCATCAGCCGCTCATTGGTAAGTTAGTCGTGTGTGTACACTCTCCTAAACTCAGAAATCATAAACAGCTACAATAATTGATGTACTAGCCAACACTACAATGAATGTTGTACATAGATATGTAATCACACAAACTGCAATGCCATTGTGATTTCGATGCTAATGTACCTTGATGGCATGTTGCGTAGGTTTTCTCTTTCTCTTGATGCTAATCTTCCAAATATCTCAGTGTTGTGAACGCCTCAATCACACTTAGAAGTGCTTAATCGAAATCGCTTTTCCTCAGCGCAATCAACACCTCCATCGCAACACCGCATTAAGACCATTCGCAGGCAGTCGTCAATCGGAGCGTACCATCACGAGTCGACGCCTGCCCCCGTCCAGCAAGCACATGCTGCTTCCCAGCCGCCGCCAGCAGCGCACGCGTCAGGTGCGCCACTTTCCAGCAGCACCAGTTACTATACGAACAGCCCCAGCCCACCACAAGGTGAACCAATTATGTTCACCGCGGGCCCGCCGTCGGGGGTGGCGATGCAGCCACTTTCAGATGAATATGTGATGGTAACAAGCGCTGCCGGCGTACATGATGCGCATACACATTCCAACGACATCGTCGTGCTTAGTCGCGCGCAGTATGATGTGATGAATGGAAGGCTTGAGTCCTTGATGCGGAAAATCGACGGACTCGAACGGGGATTAGCCCAGGACGTGCGATCTATTTTGGGCTATATGCAACAGAGAGATCCGTCGACATTTTCTAGGGATAGTAACAAATTGGAGGTGGGTATCCACGTATAATTATTATTCCAAAGGACACCTGTTTTATTGTGTTTTGCTTTTTCCCAGGTACCTGATTATGAAAACATTACTATAGACGCCACACGTGCTCGTTTCACTTTTCAGCGGTCTGTCAGTGAACCAAAACCGATTTCGTCCAAGGTTCAACAACAACCTACAACTCAACTATCACAACCATTACAGAGGTACAACACTATCTTTGAAATGGGCAACAAGAATGGGAATATAATTGAATCGTTTGTAGGTTTGCGTCGGTTAGCAGAGCATTTGACACTGACCATACCACATCAGAGCTGAGTGGCTGGACGGAAACACAATTCCGTGAGAAAGTACCCCTGGCCCAGCAGCCTGCACCAATAGTGCCGCCGCCTGTAGATGAAGAGAAGACAGCGCCCATCGCCAAGCTGGAGTCTCTGGACGAACTGGACATTGCAGGCGCGTCCACACCCTCCGACCCACCAGACGCGTAACCTCAAGTTAACCAATTTTAAATATGTAAAAACACAACACTACAATCTAGCTACAAATTACTTACTTATTCTAAATGCATACACATTTATACTAATCTTCGAATAACACAAACCCAATACAAATGGACGAAATGAAAGGACGACAATGAGCTTGCTAGGTATTCTTACGGCTTTGATTACAATCTTTGCAAAATGAACGCATAGACATGATGATTATATAAGCGTATGATAAAACAAAGCTTTTTCCATTTAAAAAAAGGTTAAACGTTAACTGTAAAAATGATACTTTTAGTTTGGTATCTCAAAATTTAAACAATTAAACTATGAAAATCAAGGAAAAGTGAAACCTGTTGAACGTCCCTTTTATTTTTTCAACGTAACAATTACAAACGCATTGTTCATAAATCGCTACCTACCATTTATTGATAACAACATATTTTATTATATATCTGTAAGAAATCAATGAGTTTCTTGGTTATGTTACACATGAAAATGCACGAAGTATAGCAATTGGATGAAAGAAAATATAAGAATGGAAATAATTGGCAGCAAGTTGTGCGGAATAAAATGAACGCGATAGTTTTACATGGCTAGTCACTCTTAATTGGCATTGATATCAATTTCTTGCTAATTCCGATCGTGGACCCTTCGATGAGACTTAATTAAACGCGCATATCAAAGGCAATTTTACATTTTAAGCTGACCCAGACAAATCTTTCAAATGCAAAATGCACTCACAACTTAAAAATGAATCTGATTCGTCAAAGATGTCCTTGGAAAAGTTGAGAGGATTCGTCCAATTTACTTTCAAAGTCAACTTGTTATTTAGTAAGCGCTTTTTTCACATCGCTATCTATTATCAATACATACTTAATTATACTATCCTACCAATTTACAACGTGAATGTTTTATATCAAGCACCAACCCAAAACGATAGTGACGATTGCAGTGAGAAGTAATGAAAGACAAAAACGTATTAAGGAATATCGCAAATTGCATTAACTTAACAAAATACAAAATACTCGGTATAAGTTTCTACACGTTTTAACTGAAGTATTAATACGCTATTGTGTTATAGGCAGTTTAGAAGACATTTGTTAAGAATTTAGTCTTGAACATAAACTTAATTAATGGATAATTTCCACCTGGTTCTAGCAACTTGAAACATCTATAAATATTGCAAATTCCGATCAAGCAACTGGGTGCAAAGTGCAACTTTGAGGTTCTGTTCAAAGAGTATAAGGTTGTGGTTATGAGATTGTATTAAGTCATCTGTCTGTTGCAAGTTACAACATTAATATGATAGAAATATTGATATGTTCAATAGAATTATTTATTACAATGTATATTCAAATTACGATTTGAATTAATTACTTTAAATGAAAGATCTTTATGTTATGTTGAATAAAATGTTATTTTCAAAACTTGAATTACGTTTTGGCTTAGTTTTCGTTCTTATTATGAAAACATAAAGAACAAATATATATTGTCGATAAACGACCATAAATAATCAACTGTTATGCTTGATTCGAAATGATGAGATGCAATAAAAGTGATAGCATAATTTAAACAAGTATTATTGTTGATTTTCAAATTGTGCAATTCCAGTTAAATGAATAATATTGTCGTGTTAATGAAATCTGTTTGCAATCAACAGTTAATCAGAATAACAACTAAAGTAATTGTACAATTCGACAAGTAAAGACAAAAGGCCTCTCACTGTCTCAATAACATTGTCAGGCATTATATAAAATTACCTACTGAATCCAATGATGTAAACTCTCTAAGGCAAGGTTACTTTTAAATTAAAATCCAAAAATTTTGTCCCAACGTTGCAGTTTTTGCTCAATTACGAACAAGTCATCCAATGGAATTGCGTTTTTTGGCTGGCAATAAATTGTCTTGAAGGGTGATATATCTTGCTGGAATAAATTACAATTATTGTTAAACAAGTGGCTGTGGGAAATAAACATGGATGTAAAAATAAAGTATTTTCAGTCGCAAGCAAGACCTATTAAAATTGATTGCTTTTCACTGAAACTTTAAAGCGTATTAACACAATAATAGCTTCGCAGGATGCTGCTATCCGAATTTAGTTATATTATTTGGTATTTGATTTGTTGTTTTTTTTTTAAATTAAACGTGCCTGGCATATTTGTCATTATTGTTCAATTTTCCTTGCTTATTACTATGGTTCTGTTTACCAGCTTAAAAGTCTTCACCCATCTCTATCTGTTCTTGCGGATATACAAATAGACATAATTGAAGCATCACTCTGAAAGTAATTATTATTATAGAAAATAATTTTAATATATTGTAAAGTTTCAGGTTACTACTGTCAATTTTAATTGATCCTGCTTATGATTCAAAATAACTTTTTAGTAATCTTTCTGCACAAACTTTTGTTTATGCCAATTTTTGGCATAAGATATTATCATTATTCTTAAAGACGTTGTGGTGGAAGATAAAAAATGATAATATTTTATGCCAACATGATATATCAACCTCTAAGAAAATCAATTTATGTCCAAACCTGCAATTCTGTTGTATTATTTATCCGCAATTAAGCAAAAAACAAAAATTGGTACAGAAATATTACTACACCTAGATCAAAATCTTAGAGAAGCTACATTTTGGTGTCGAACATTGTTTTTTTCTTCCGAGAGTTTCACCTCATCCCCCCGAGTAACTATGACTATGTGTAAGATTTACCACTAGAACAAAAGGTCTTAGAAAATAGCCACTAAACGCTTGCAGCACTCTACACTCTAATACCCAATTGTACGCACCTATCTTGGGGCATTGGAAAATGTACGAGGCAGTCAGGACCTTGGTGCACTCTGTAGAAAGAGACCTCAGCGACCGTGATCACAAAAACAAATGAATAGAGTTTATGTGGCCAACGCACAGTCGATGCCCGGCGAAGTTGGAGCACTATGTGAGGTTAGGTCTATCTTCCACGGTATATTTGACATTCAACAAGTGGCTGCGACTCCGCTTCCAACGATGCTACCTTCATGGTTAGGCAATTTCCTCTGCGCAGAACTGAAGATCCCGTAGAGGGGCTGCAACACTATGGCCACGAGCATCGTCAGGATTGTGCGAAGCCGCTCATTGCCCATGGC
>JAODGC010049933.1:0-15508 GCA_027574925.1 Ecitoglossa quadriceps | reverse complement strand
GCAAATTTCTAGTTTTCTAACCACTAGTTGTGTAAATTATACGAAATCAAAACAGTTAAATTGAAGAAGGCAACATGTCTAAAATCTCAATACAATATACAATTATTACAAGTACTTCGTTAATATAATTATTAACTTAAAATATTTACAATATGTTGTTATATAACATTTTCCATCATTGCAGTTGTGCACATTTATGTAAAAAATTTGCTTTAATGTGATTAATTGTTTAAAATCTGGTCTAAAATTGTGACTGCATTAAGAAAGGGAATGGGCTTCATTCATTAAGTGATGTTTATATATTGCCAAAGAGTATAATGACCCTCTTTTGATAAAAATACTTGCAAATAAACATATTGCTATTTATAAAGTAATCTACATACATCTAATGAAGTTAATTTATTGACTTGCTCACTGAACAACGCGGTTAAATCGCAACAGTTACTGTTGGAGCAATGATTGCAGGCAGGTGATAACATAAACATTTTCCACCTCCGGGTGGCTTTAAAATGAAATAATAGGCCATTCCAACAAACTGTCAGAGTTAGTTTCATAAAAAATCGTGCACTTTAATAGTACTTTCTTAATTTTCTTGAAGATAATGGTACGCGGTTGTGTGAAAATTGGAGAATATAAATTATAGAAAGAAAGCTGCTTTCGGTAAACGTAGGACACTAATCGCAGATGATTAAAATTTATCTTTGGAATTCAAGTAATCAAAATGTATGCATGGGTTAACTATTTTACTATTAACTATTTACTATTTAACTATGGGTTAAGAATGAATTTTATTGTTTTTTTATTTGCCGGCATGTTTGAAATAGAATCAGTTTGAGGTTCATTCTACATCAATCTCATTCTCATCTAATCGTGTTCAGTACAAGGGTCTCAGTTGTTTTTATAGTCTTTGATAATGGTATATTTGCACACAGAATTTCAGTTGAACAAATCTGTGGCCGATTTCTATGGAATTATCAGATAAAATTTAGCTGTAATTTTCCCACAAGGACAACTTTATTTCTATTCGTCTTTATTTGCACAATCATTATTTGCTATTGAACGAGACCAACCAGTGCAGAATAGCCAATGGTGTTGATATGCAATTGGTAAAATGATGTTGATGATTAGACAGTTAAAGCAACCGCTACTGATAGATAATGCCACTATCGGAAATTCTCTAACAGTAAACTGGCTGCCAGAGTATACTGACAGCAACATATCTAAGGTGATATTCCAAATGTATCCTGGCGTCCTCGCTGTGATTGGCTTTGTAGAAAGCGGAAAATTAAGACTTACACATACACTTCTCAACGACTTATCTGTCTCAGCAGGTTTCATTAATTTTTGTGGAGAAATTAGCTACGCTTCTCAGGAACCTATCTCAATAGATAGTCGATTTTATCTATTGTGCGATGGGCAACGTGTTAGGATTAATCTAGCCCGCGCTATTTGCAAATACAGATCTTAATCTCGATGATCTCTTATCAGGAATTGACAAAGGTGGGTAGATATTCATTCGGGGCATGTATCACTAGATACCTAAGAGCAAAGACAATTGTGCTTGTCACGCATCAACTACAATATTTAAAACAAGTTGCTGAGATAATCATTTTGGAGAATGGTTGTGTCATGGCACAGGGTTTCTTACATAAACTACAAAATATTGGTCTAGACTTTGCGAGGTTACTATAGAAAGAATTTGAAAGTTACATTGGTTTAGATGACTCTCCAAAGAAGAAATGACACAATTTAAATTATTGCATCTGAGAGTCAGAAAGAACTAGAACAAAGAGCAAAGAACTGGCATTAGCGATTCCGCTTGTTGAAAGTCGCGGAAACAATTTTTTTGTATACTTGTGAGTTTTACGATACTTTAACACTATTAAGGAGAAAATAATTAAAGTCAAATCTTTACTAAGGGTTAATATAGAACAATTACGTTATGACTTTGGACGCGGTAGGTTGTCGACTAAGACTTGCCTTTACATTTATACTTGCATTTCCATTACTATAATCGTTATTCCCTTGGTCCTCAATCAATTCGGATAACAAAGTATTTAAGTCGATTACACGCGGTACTGTGTGCTTCTTCAATACCAATCCGACTCTACGGAAGTTGAATCGGTTTTCTAAGGACATCTCTAATGAGTAATAAGATTACTTAACTCTTTTAGACGATATATCGTCGTTCAGTGCACTCGCCAAAAGGGTACAAATATGAAAACTCTCCTTGAACCAAAATAGCCAGGCAGTTCAGGAATAAAATAGAAAAACATCTTCTGTTACCAATGAAGGGATATTTTTTTGTGAGGACTGCCTGGTAGTAGATTCAGTATAGAAAATAGTTTTTATGATTCACCAATGTCATAAAATATTATTAAGTATTTCATGTGGTAACTGTCTTGTTAATGCCTTGCTTAGAACCTGTGTCAACCGAGATAAGTGTTGACGAAACAAATATACAAATTAAATAAATTTTTACCCTTTTTAAACAACAAAATGTCATAAAAACGAAGATAAAGACGGAGATTCTATCGTTGAAGTGAAAGCTGAAATAATTACTTTTCAACCCACTAACGTTTTCCCGACTATATCTGAAACCTCCCTTGCTGATGACAAATTCGGAAACTACAACAGTGATCAACCCTCTTCTGCATCCGTTTTGCAAACGACGACCTACTCCTGTCAAGAAACAACGTCTGTTCTCATGTTCTCTAACTATTGATTGAAAACACGTGATAATCAAAAAGTTTCAAATGAAAATATATCTTTAAAGTGTGGTTTTACTGAACGCAACTTTTGCAACGCGATTTTTGTTCTGAAAAATCTACCACTGTTTACATTTTACTTTCAATTCGGGAAATAAATATTGATTTCTCTTCAATTTTGATTGATATTTTAAATTCTGTTTTACTTAGCGAATGATTTCGGCGGTTCCCACTTCTGCAAGATTTCCCGTGCGTTTCTCCACGGCATAAAAATGTTTCTCTCCATTTTTTTTTCTCGCGTTGATTTGTATTCTCGTCCTAGTTTTGTGCACTTCCTACATGAGCATCCAGTAATGGAAAGAGCACAAATTAATTTCCTGGAACCCAGCATTACTACAATGCTGCAAATTAAAAGCACAAAAATTCTCCTAAAATAAGAAAAAATAAAAGTGAATATCTGACCTAACATTCACAATTACATTTACTATAAACATGCTAATAATAAATAATTAAAACACTTAAGATCAATACCCCCAAAACATCAATATCCCCAAATTTATTGCACCAATTAGGTTAAATATTATTGACTTTATTGGGAGACTAGTTAATATTGTTGAAGTATTAGGATCAGTGTGTAATTAGTTTAAAAGGTGTTCCTTGTGTGCAATTACCACATCAATTCAGCGTAGTCAGTTGAGCGTCCTAATACATTTTTTTAATTTTGTTTGATTGGAGGCAAAAGTGGAGTTGTGATTCGATTGTTTAAAAAATTGGGAGGTGCGTGTCTGCTCGTGTCCAATGGATGCAGTGGTATTCCTAATACAAACATTATGCTGTATATCTGAAATGTGTTTTAAACATAGTCAACAACAACGCATAAATAAAAGTGTTATTGCCCTGTGTATATTATTAGGTATTTCAAGTGAAGTGGTAGGGTAAACATAATGTTGGGTGGTTTGAACAAAATGCAATCACTTCTTAACCGAAATTAAGAGTTGTGCTTAATTTCACAACTCATCTGTAGTTGCCATTGTTCCATGCCATTCATACATTGATTTTTAGTGTAGTCCTTGCCTGATGAAAATATTGGGACCAATTTGTCTATAATAACAAATATGTGGAATACTTGACCGCAATGAACACTCTTTATCCTGTTTATACAAATTCCTGTGGTCGCATTCTCATTATTCTATTTTTCAGTTAAATTTTCACTTTCAATATTGAAATACACCCCACTAAGTTAAGTAAAGTTCTGAATTTGTAGAATCAATGTTAGCCATCAATAGACGCGATTCGTTTATGTTTATTGGTTATGAAATTATTTAGGAATCTGCACTTTTATGAATGAAACTTTAGATTATATTTCGAGTAAGTTGGTTTTGCTTAGAATATTAGTACTCCAGGAAATAAGTGTTTGAGGCGCGATAAGAAATCACAAGTTAAAGCCAATTAAAATCAAAAGCAAAGAGTGCAAGTTTTATATAAAGTAGAAAGTTGTAATCATCGGTAGTTTTGAATATATTGAAACTCAATATTGCAAAAAAAATGTATTCATAAAGTTGTCCATTTTACATTGTATCTTCAAAGTCATATAAAGATGTTTTTTTAAATTTTTTTTTTATTCTAGTTATTTGCGAATCACTGTGCGAAGTTAATTAAAATCAGAAAATAGATATACTCAATCGATACACTCCATAAATGAATGTAATTAATGTAATTCGTGGACACGCTAGATATTTGTAACTTTTTATTCAAGGTGGAGGCTATATTAAAATAAAATATAAAATATACATATAAACTTTGCGCGTTAGAAATAATCGTATTTCTAATAGGATGAAAATCTACGCGGGTTCTACTGTGTTCATACGCGTAGACATTGCACCTCACTTGCTACATACATGTTAACGCTATTATATTATTTACATAATTTTGAAGTCCAAAATACGACATAAAAAATCTTTGTTTGTTTTCAATGCGCGGCCACACTGTGATCCAGGGTAGAATATTTTTGTTATGTGTTTCATCGATTTTCATTTTGAAATCACCAAATCCAGAAACAATCAGATATCAGGTAATCATTGAAATATAATTTTACAGGAATTTTGTCTGCAATATTACTCCTTAATTTGCATTTGAACATTCAAAGAGTTTACCACGAAGGCGATGGAAACCCAAGCAGCAGTCCTCCCTCACAACCAAATTCATTGGAAAAATGACACAACCAGGTGATACTACTACTTTGTCTCGCGCAAATTCCGCCTGCTGCGCATCATCAAGTTGGTACGGTTTACACTAAACATGGTAAATGTTTTTACTTTCATTGTCAGGTAAGACAACTTCTTACAACTCTTCGATCGTTGATTTCAACGTACCAACGTCCCACCGTACTGTACAATTCCTTGCGATTGTTGGAATCTAGGCATATATGTAAGTCATATGATAGACTATATTTAACTGTTTAGGTATTCAAGGAATCTTTTTACTCTAACAAGCAATAGAGTTGGCGCAAAACAAAACGGAGTACGAGGATCATTATAATAAATGTATCAACTAAACGTAAACTTTGTTCGCTTTTGGTAAAGCAGTTATGTTTTTATGCCTACGACACACTAGAGACCGTCAGCGTCGATCAACAAATAGAATAAATCAATTCTAGTGGTTGTAATGTTATTCACGCCCGAAATTCAGCATATCCATGAGACATTTCTCATGAAGAAAATCGCCGATAAAAGTAACTGATAGTTTAAGAAGATTGCCATTATCTTATGAGTGATGGGAAATTAAATTACAATGAAACATTGAACAAGATGAAATCAAATAACTCAATAATAATCATAACAATAACTTGCATTCTGATACGCCGCCGTTGCACTGAGTAAATCGCAAACAACATAAATTGTGTTAACATTAGTAAAGCATCTGAATCAACATATTTTAAAAATTGAGAATAATAAATATTATTTGCGGTGCATATGTAACGAACTAACAAAGAAAACTACGATTGGTAGCTTATAAGTTTTAGCAACTATAACTGATAATAACTGTCTTATTAAGATGTCCTCTGTAAATCAGGTACAACAAGTATATTATATTAACGGATTTCAGTTAAATTATTTTTATTCTGATTAAACTTAATGTCACTTTTAAAAGTCGGTTAAACACCAAACATGGACGATCATTAGTGAGCAAACCTAAAATTCTATTTAAAATAATTGTTCCGTTAGAAGTGAAATTAACGACACTAACATGCTAATTTTGATGCGTTGAATCAAACGGTGTCTAAAACGTGTAAGATAATTCACAAATTTCTACATCTACCCTTCTAGTTATGTGCAAAAAAATAAATAATTCATATTTTTTTGTAAGCAAACAAAAAATACATGTCAATGTAAACTAAATAAAGATTGGCTTTGTTTAATACTTGCAAATGATTAATTTTATATAATATTTCAATGTTTGAATTGTGCTGGTCGGACAGAATAGTTATGTGCACCCTAAATATATAACAAAAATCCAAAAGAATTCACCATGAACAGATCATTTTCATGTGGGTACATACTAAAATTTAGAATATTAGTTCTTTTAATTTACTCTTTCCAATAGTTTGCCAGTAAACAATAGAAGTACAGACAAGAAGAGGCCAATTGCTAACTCCAATAAGATTTGATGTGCAGGTATGTTTTTTAGTCAACTATTTCAATAAATTGTTCGTACCAGTTGCTTTAACAATAGTAATGAATCTGTTATAATTATTTAATATATAAACCACTTTTGTTTTTCACAAATAAAGCACCATCATCATTAAAACAAACTTTATAAAGAAATAAATATAAAATATCTGAGTTTGTAGTGAACCAGCTGCATATGTTTTAAACAATCCTATTATGAGTGCTGATGGTACACATAATTCCACCTTAGAATATTAATTTTATTGTGAAAATGAAAAAGGGGTGCAGCCATCTTCAGTCAAGTCAAGATATTTCCACGAAATTGAATAAATTTATAGAAGGACAAAATACACAAATGCATGGTAAAATAAAAAATTGCAACTGAGAAGTCAAGATCAGGTCAAAACAGGAAGGTGGGTGAAGGTCTTCATATTCACTGAGTAAGTGAATGAAGGTGGTAACACATATATAAACGAGCATGGGGAAAGACTTAAATTCTCCATATCAGTATGCAAGTGACTTGGCTGTCCAATTGGTAAGCAGACAATTATCTCTAGTCGAATTAGATGTTCAATAGTTGTATCAGGTAGTTTTGTACTTATAGTTTGTGTACTGTAACTTTTTTTAAATAAGGTAAATTAGGTAGGTAACTATATACGGAAATTAATCATCGTGTTACATTTATTTTACAATATACTTCAAATAAATACATTTAATAACTTTTTCGGCAATAATATGTTGCGCTCTTTAACTCACGGCAATACATACAATATGAGCATAATTTCATTGACCCATCAAATTCTGTTGCTGTGTTTAAGATTTATTTGCGCGCAATTTAGGTGTTGAGAAATAATCATCTTCTTTGTTTATATCTAAACTTTCTATTTTTCCTCTAAAGAGCAAAGTATAAAAAGTAATTCAAAATCATAAACTATTTGTTGTTAATTTGTAACTTACTTGGGATATAATAATTACCCACGTAATTATATTTGCCCTTAGCGAAAACCTTTCCCCAGATGCTTAGCTATTTGAGTTTCAAGGCAACCGTTTACTGCACGCGATATCTACTGTCCGTGTGTTATATTGTTAATTATGAATAAAGTTTGTCACTTGCCACATTGTTGAATTAATATCCTCTTAACTGAGGCGGTCAAGATGGGCCGATGCAGTTATCAAAAGTACTGTTTTTATGATAAATATTCTATCCCAATATTGCGATTGATTTGAAATTAGTACATAAATTATTATTTTGATGATTATTAGATGAATTCTTATAGATAGAATGTATGTTTTCTTTATGAAATAAAATATCGTTATTTTGTAAACTAGAAAAAAAAAACATTTATTCGTTCTTACTGCATTTCTAAACGAAATTTCTAAACCGACTATTGAAAAGTATTAGGTTGATATTAAAACAAAAATAATTTATCTAATATCTGCTACGATGCAAGCGAACATATTTGTTGTTACGGATTTATGTAACACATTTTAATAACACAGTTATGTTGGTTTGCGACATACACCCCGAATATTTATTGTTCTCGATTTCTAAAATATGTTGAGTCATATTGTATACTCCCGTTTACAGTACAAATTGTAGAATACTCTGGATGTTACACTTTCTAACAATAAATCAACTATACTATATATTAACTTGAGATGTCATAAGCCTTGGCCCAAACTAGTTGCTAATTTATTCAATTACGCTTACTCTCAATTACCACGTGTGCTATATTATTATTTATACATTAAGGCCGCCTGCCTTCTAGAGTCGGATTGGGTGCTAAATAGTTCACGCCGCCATTAATGAAGGAATGCCTGGGTTAAAAAGCGATTGGAACCACGACCATAATAGATTAGGGCGACATCAATGAATAATGGAGCGTACCCCAATGCGCCCCCTTTTATGCAGTACTCCAAACAGACCGCGAGTTTTAAGAGCGTGCAGTCTCACGAACAAGTTGTAGTAAAGCGCATCTGACTTACCAACGCTTGATGCATATTATTATCTATCAATCGTTTGGTCAGTACCCAAACAAGATTAGAGTGGCGCTTTTACCGTTTTTTATTCCATGATTTTTTATTGAAGCCGCTAGGGATCTAATCAGGTCGTTGTACGGCTAAGGAAATATCTAAGCAATTGCAACACTAACCTCTCTTTGTTCACGGAATCCACATCTTGTGCGACGCACACACGCCTCAGAATTTGGCGCTCAACACTTGCCGCCAACAAGGCAAACAAGAAGGAAACAAGAGGTTGGATTTTTTGCTTTTTTTTGACTGTTAACCAAACAGTGGAGTAGTGCTCAATCCCGTACCCTCGTGTGAAGTAAGAGTAGAATATTACGCAGAATATATTGGATGTTAAATACTTAGAGGAACTCAATTATAAATTAGATGTGCGAAGAATTAGGGTGACACGAGCTGAATCATTAGTAGCAAAGCGTAAGATGCTGTTAACTAGTGGCCAACAAAGCCATTGAAGTTGAACATTTGATTATCGAGAGCAGTCATCCGATTCAAGAAGTAGAGGTTTGTAAAAGTAATTGCGCTTTACTGAAATCTGTAATTGAGAAATTTTATAGAAGGTGCAACTCTTCGAAGTATTATAGTAGTGAGCGAGTGTGAGTTCGTGATAGACAGGAAGAGCAAAAAATATTTTGCCGTGACTAAAAAACAATTTATAGTTAGAAAGTATACTCAAAATGTGCTTCACTACGGAGAGTGAAGCAGTTTAGGCAGTCTGGACGTGCAACTGATAAAGAATTATTTGCTGCGATATATGATTTGCTTCAAGGGACAGCCTTGAAAGACGAATTTCTACCGGCAGGCTACGACTTGAAGCTTTGCCGTCAAATTTATAGCAAAAGGCAAAGTGGTTTATTGTAGTCACTGTATCACCACCTACCACCATCACCACGGAGCATGAGCAATTTCGGGTCATCAGACAGAATTTGTTATTCATTCACTGGAACTGCATGTAAGTAAGTACCTTAAATAATCTTTTAACGGCTTGTAAAACGGTAGAGAAAGCAGATATTGGGCATAAAGGCATGAGAATGAAATGCAATCGATGAAGTTAATTTACCCTGACTTGTCGAGAAATTTAAATGTTAGAGCATTGTGTTGGGATTGCTAAGAAATCCCAACTGGATGTTCAAGATAGTCGTAAAATGTTTTGTTTCCGGTTTTCCAAACCCAACATAGTGCGGATGAACTTTATGAAGTGTCCGGGAACCGGGACGGCGAGAATGTGAGTCGGTACCATTCTCGTTAAACAGTTGATTTGACGACATTTGATGCTTGTAAATATCTTCGTGTGAATATGGATATTGTCCTGGAAGGTGACTATTATAATGCATATAATGCAATCTTTGATTTAATACAATTACATTAATACGTTTGACAATGCAAAAACAGCGGTTGTCAGATTAAAAACAGCATGTGAAAATGCGTGTTTGGTTGATTGTCTCTTGCAAAAGCTTCAATTTGCACTAAAGAAGTTTTTAAAAAATTTATTTTGAAAATAAAGATATTAATATTTATTTCTTTAAAGTCCTACTATATTACAATATGAGAGATCCACAATCTTCGCGACGTTTTAATATTAAAAATTTTAATAAAGGACATGCCGATGGTTCTTAAATTTGCATTATAATGATTTTTTTATCACTTCTACACTCAAGAATTCCTAAATCTATTATTATAAAATATTACAAGTATACATTGCATTTGATCAGAATTGAATAAATATTTTTTTGTGTCGTTGGCTTGGCAGCTGATTTGAATAAAAATTGAGATAAGTTAACAATAGTAGTTTTCTGTTGATTTTCCTGTTTCACATGGAAATGGTGATTTTTTTTGGCATAGATTTTGGCAACTTCCTGACAGTGAACTTGTGTTAAATGAGTCAGCTCACTCTTCATCACCCAAAATGTCTGCATTTAAATTCACCATTGCAACTTCAATTTGATAAATTTATAGCTGTATTTTGCGTTATTACTAAAAACGTTTTCTTACATTTCTGTAAATTGCCTTAGCGACATGCTGTATTTTCAAAAAAGAAAAACTTGTCTCTAAGTGGCATTTGCTGCAACCATTTTCTCTAATAGTTTTTTTCTTTATTCTAAGTAAGTGCACTTTATTTGAATTATTTGGAGGTGTTGATGAGTTGTCCGTTGCTTTTGCACTTCATGTTTTGGTTTTTACCACTACTGGGTCATCATGGGTAGACTTTTTACTTTTACCAGTAATTGGAATAGTTTTAGTAACTTCCGATATAAGATATGAATTGCAGATTGAAACATTACAAATTATTAATAATTTGCGCGCATGTGTAATTTGTTCAATATGAACATTCAATGGAATGGCTTACGGCAACGTAGATTGGACCGTTACCAATACCACTAGTCCTCCTTAGCTTTAAATGCACCCTAAAAGAGGAGTTGAAAGTCACTTCTGCTGAGGGTTATCCGATCAAGGTTATCGATTTTAACATTCTTTACAGATTCCGAAAAAGGTACAATATCACGATTAATTCTTCCAAATCGGTGTTAGTAACTGCTACAGAAAGGCGTATATTCAGAACAATTAAAAGATCAATAGGTTTAAGTAATCAGATTATCTCCGATAAACTAGGGTTGGTACTTGGGCGTTACAATAGATCAGGAACCGACCTTCAAGCCATACCCAAAAAATATCTAGAAAACGCTCGGGCTGCTCTTTTATAACATTACTCTGTAATAAGTACAAATGTTGCACTCAGAAGCAACAATAAATTGTCGGAACATAAAACAATACTGAGATTTTTACAAATACATACCATTGCAAGGTTTAACAATTTCTAAACACAAGGTTCCGATCATCAGAGATTGAGCGATTGCAATGTCTATTCGCTGTTTGATATCCGTCAGGTGGCTAAAACCTTTTCTTCAATTCATAATGTCTACGACAGTCAATCGCATCGAGAGTAAATAGTCTGTACCTTAATTTATCAATTATTATCTTTTATGAATTGAAAAATAACAGTCATATTGAAGTGCAAAAACTTATAAAAACTAATTAATTATCTAAAAAATATAAAATTAACTTCTATTCTAAGTTTTCGTGTTCTCTCTCTCTCTCTCTCTCTTCTCATCAATTCCTAGCGGAACATAAAGTATCGAGAAATACCCTCCAACGGACCCTGTTTTTCGCTAACGCCTTGACTTCCTCCTACGATTTTCCAGCTACGCTCGCCTCTTTAATTATAGTTCTACGTCAGGTAGTTTTAGGCCTCTCTACTTTGCGTCTACCTTGTGGGTTCCAGTCAAGGGCTGCACGCGAGATTGTGCTTACTGTTTTTTGAGAGTATGACCAATCCAGCTCCATTTCCTTCAGATGATTTCCTGAGCGACTTCTTTTTGTCGGGTTGTAATTAATAAGTCAACATTACTAACTGTGGATGGCCAGAATATGCGTAAGATTATTCGCAGACATTTATTGCAACACACCTAGAGGTTGTGCTCTTGGTGTTTTTCCATGTTTCGCATCCATACAGCAGGACCGATTTGACGTTCGAGTTGAAAATTCGTAGCTTGGTGTTATTGCTATAGCATCTTGAGTTCCAGACAGGCCGTAGGGCAGCAAATGCCAGATTAGCGTACCTTATCCTCGCCGACACGTCTAGCTCGGTTCCACCGCTCTCATCCAGCACGCTGCCTAGATAGGTAAATTTTGTCACTCGCTCGATGGTAGCGTTACCTATCTGCAGTGGTAAGTCGTGCCTAGTATTTAATCTCATTTCTTTGGTTTTGTTGAAATTGATTGCTAACCCAACTGTTGGTGTCGCTTCATTTAGGTTTGGAGCTTCAGTGTCATATCTTTGTGACTGTGCCAGAAGGCAAATATCATGGCGTAGGCAACAAGACGACGGTTGTCCATATCGCCTAGAGGAACGGCTGTGCTCTCGGAGGGTGTCTTTTTCAGGTTCTCAGCAAAATGCTCCGACCAACGAAGCAGCTGCTCTGGCGTTTCGCTAATATTCTCCCCGTTTCTGGATTTTATTGTGAATTGGTTGGATATTGATTTCTTGTTCGCTAGCATGTTTGTAATACGATACAGTTGCCTTGGATTATAGTGTACAGCAGCCGCCTCTTCGTTTTCCGCTAATTTGTTCACTCGCTCTCTTTTGTCGTGCCTGTCAGACTTCTTTACCCTTTTGTTAAGTTGTGAATATTCACGTTTTAGCTCTGCTTTTATTTAAGGGCTACTTTCCTGCATCAAGAGATTCTTAGTGTTACGCCTCTCAGTTATTAGGTTCCAAGTTTTAGAGAAAATTCAGTCACTATCCTTAGTTTTGGGTAAACGTTTTATATGCTCCGCACATATAAATGTTAGTTTTTCTCTTAGAGTCGGCCAAATGTGAGATGATTGACCTCGACTTTCAGTTTCCTTGCGCACGGCTTCGTGCTTACTTTTATTAAGTGTCAGACTCTGTATATTATATTTAAGCCTGCTGGATTTAATACCTGCAGACTTATTACTGGCTAGTTTTAGTTTTAATCTGGCAACGCATAGATGATGATCAGAGCCCACGTCTGCGTCGCGATAAACTCTCACATCTTGCAGCGATCCTCTCCATGTTCTGGACAGGGCGCGGTGGTCGATTTGGTTACTGGTTCTTCCATCGGGTGACACACATGTGGCCTTGTAGACTTTCCTATGAGGAAACAGGGAACCACTAATAACCAGTTGATGTTGCGAACAGAAGTCGATGAATCTAGTCTCATTACCATTGCAAGTGCCAAGCCCATGCCTTCCAATACAATATTCTCGTTGTTTATTATTTGCTCCTATTTTAACATTTAGGTCACCCATTACAAGGAGTATCTCTGAACGTTTACACTTTGCCACAACTGCATTTAAGGATGAATAGAACTCGTCCTTTTCTGCTTCGTCTGCGTTCTCTGTGGGTGCATAGCATTGTACTATAACTAGGTTCCGCAGTCTGGTTTTAAGACGGGCAGTAATTATCCTATTGCTGATTGCAGTCCAATCGATGAGGCTGTTACTCATGTGTTTATTTAGTAAGATGTCAACTCCATACATGTGACTTAAGTCGACAGCGTTGCCAGAGTACAGGAGCAATTCCCCTGTACTTGTTCTTAATTCACCAGATTCTTTCCAGCGAGTCTCACTAATACCTAAAATGCCAAGTTTCATATTATTCATTTCGAACGTGATTTGAGCTAATTTTGAAGCTTCCAACATAGTTCTTACATTCCAGTATCCAATACGCGTTACATGTTTCATGCCAATTTTCTTCAACGAGTAGTCAGGTCCATTTGTTACATTTGTTGTAGCTTTAGTAATCGGTGAATTTAAGTTGGATATGTGATTGGCACATCGCAACCGTAGCCCGGCGCTGGCGCTGCCAGCTGTAGTGTCCAGGCGCACCTCGATGAGAAAGTCATCAGCAGAAGTGCATTATTTCCTATGCACTGATTTGTAGGTTATACCGCTTATTCTCGGTCGCCAGAGCCTCTTTAATCGTGATCAGGGTGCACCCCGTGAAGGGGAGGTTGACTGTTGGGCACTACACTCACGGAAGCGAACATAGCACCCCTTGCACCCCAAAAGTTTTCGTATTACATTCATACAATTCATTACAATTATGTAATACAAGTTAGGACTGATTTGTTTATCTCTTTTTATCTCACAATAAATTAACACAAACTGCCTTATCCTACTTACACACGTTTGTTACATGCCAAATTATAAGAATGTTCTTTAAGTTTGCAATATTGCTCAGTAAAATGGGCTAGGCCAAATCGCCCACCACCTGCCAGAAATTGAATACCATTTTTATAGATATTTCTTTTATATTACAACATATGCTAGCATATTAGATCTGTCGGTCAAGCGGATTTGAATACTGCGAAAGTAAATTCGACAATATTTTCACAAAATCCAATCCATTAGCTAATAATACCTATGCTAGTAAAGGCTTGGGTATCCGTACGCTCCACAATGAATTTATGTAATGTAGCTGAACAATCATTTAGGATATCTTCTCTTAAACATGAATACTTGAATATGTATCTTCAACATTATGAGTAAGGTTGCCGCTCTTGAAAGCGTTTCCTAAAAATTGAAATCATACCTGTGTGTTCTAGGGATGTGCTTTCACGTTACTGTGTGCACAAAGGGTTCCATCGCGATTTAAACTCGTATAGTTGAAGACGAAGTGAAATAACAGTCAACATTTTTACATGTAAAACTGAGTAACTATGAGTTGTTGCTACCGAAAGGCAGTCATCTAATTACAAATCTTTTGGAACTTTGGAAATCGTATGGGAATTGGAAGTTGGATTACTGTTGTTATTGTTGCATGTCATATAATTACAGTAGACGATAATTTATAATTTATCTCTTACACACAGGTAATGCAAAATGCCACCGTTCAATATTCAGTTTTGTGAATTTAAAAAGGGGGTTTAATAATATTTGGAGTTTACACCATCTCCAAATATTAGGGTTAAAATCAAAAGATGACAAGATTTACGTATAAAACTCTTTCCTCGTAAATTCAGAAATATATATTGTTTTGATTCATTCCGTAATTTTTATTTTACCACTGTGAACACTTCCTTAAAATAATTATTGATTGATTTCGAGCTATACAAGTCCAATTTATGTTTCAAAACAAAATCGAAAAGCTTAACATTGGCATTTATATTCTGTGCTGCCTATTGTAATAATAATCTTCAACCATTACACTTCCTAGTTTATTCTGTATAAATGGTTGATTGCTTTCGGGCATTTTTATTGTTCAAAGATATTCTATTCGCTTCTATTTGTGACATTGACTTTTCAAGATGACTAAATTACTTAATATAGTCCTATTCTTTAGCTGATTGTAGATTATCAAGGAAGTTAACTATCGTTTGACAAAGAGACAAGATAAACTTTCTAAACCTAAATCGATTTCTATTTAGTGTGTTGTTAATCAAACTGATAGGGTACTAGGCTGTACAGTGGCGACAATTTGTTATATTTTTAACATATATACTTAACAACAATATATCATAATAAAAAACACAAGAATGTAGATCTCCAAAGAGTTAAATAGTGGAACGGAATTTGACCAGA
>JAODGC010049922.1:0-15560 GCA_027574925.1 Ecitoglossa quadriceps | reverse complement strand
ACTTTATCAAAATGGAGCTGCCTGCTACAAAGAGTGTTCATGTAAATGCAAGTCTCTACGATGTCATGCTACATGGACTAAGCAACGGTAGGATAACTGGATGTAAAGCTTATATTACTGAAAATGGTATTCAGCTTTTTGCGCATTTAAACATGCCTGAAATTGCACTCACATCAAATTATAATGCGACTGGGAACTTCTTGTTGTTTACAATTGCGTCAAATGGTGATTTTCATGGAGAATATTGTATGTTTATTGATGATTCTATAAGAAGAAGAATAATAAAGTTTATTATCGTTTTAGCTGATTTGATGGCAAGTGTTATTTTTAACTCAACAAAGTTTATGAAAAATGGCAGAGAATATTTGAAGATCACGATGAGCAAAATGGAGATTGAGATAAAAACGTTGAAGATTCATTTCAATAATCTTTTTGGCAACAATACAGGATTGAATGATAATATTAATGAAGTTATTAATTCCAATATTCATCTACTTTATGATGAAATTAAGCCTGCAGTGATGGGAGCACTCCAGGAAATTTTCCAAAAAGTTATTAATGATGTTTTAAATTTCTTTCCATACGATGTGCTTTTTCCTAACGAATAAATTCTAATAATATATTAACTAAAACTTAAAGTAGAGCCACAACTACAACATGTATACTAATTCTAGTTAAAATACCGGTGAACTATGTTTATTTACGTTACTTTTCAATATTTTTTTTTTCTAACTTGAGATTAACAAATTTTGATTTTAACGTTTTTCAATAAAACTCAATGTTTTCTTGAACTGCTTCTCTAGATGAATACCAGAAAACTTTGTTGTGCATGGATCAACAAGTGCAACCTATCAGAAGCAGTGCATTTATAGGGTTGAAACGGAGTTTATTATAATCTGCAAATAATCTTGTCCAAAAATTGTTTACATTTCCAATATTAAATCCAACATCTATTTATTCACCAAATTTATTCACACAAAGCAAATCTTAAACAACACATGTGCATTAGTTTTCAATTAGTTCTCATGTTGTGGTCACGAATTCGTGCCATAAGTGAGTACTCTCTATGAAATTGCTACAATCTTCCGTTCCTAGAGTTGCACTTTCTTTATATTAATATTTGTTTGATAACTAATTGTGTGGTCCGCTGTTTTAAAAAGTGCATATTGCAATATTTTTGAAAATGTAGAAAAAATAATATTTTTTATTTCAAATCTTATAACGTCTTAAAACATTGTATACTTTACCTTCAATAAAACTATTGATAAACGGAAACACCAAAAACAGATAAATTTGTCCGAAAAATTTGCTTTATCAAAATAACCCTATAGTTTACGACTATGCTACTTGTGTTTGACATGCGTGGGCCCACTTTGTAAGTGAAAGAACTACACCCTTGAATTGTTGATTTTAATCTGTTAGAATGAGTGATAATGCTAATCTGCTAATATAATAAAAAAATATTATGTAAAGTCATTGAAAGATGTTTAATTTTCCATTTTTGCATATTGTGCATAAATAATATCTTGCAGTGAATAATTAAATTACTTGTTATTTCTCAGTAGATTATTCTCCTTCAAATTAATCACAGATTACATATAACTATCGTAATTAAAACAATTTATTTGTTTTGAATACATTATGATTGCTACCTTGACATTGAACCACAATCGTCATAAACACAACTTTGCTCAATTTAAATACAAAGCTAAATTAGGTACTGTATTTCAGTTCAACATAAAGTTGTAACTATTTTATATTGTGTTAGGCAGTTTATTCCTGTTTCAACTAGATGCTGTCAAAAAAGAATTGAGTAGGTATCAATTTCGATTAAGTTATATTTTATGACAAATGTCTTCTTATGCCTCAGTACTGTATTTACTGTCTGCAAAAGAAATACACCAGATCTGGCAAAATGTTACGGTGATAACTTTAACCAACTTTTGTCGCTGTTAAAATATGGTCAACTTACAATGGGCATACCTCCTCTGGATCTGATCAAGATTGACTTTATCAAACTGGAGCTGCCTACAACAAAGAATGTTCATGTAAATGCAAATCTCTATGAAGTCATGGTACATGGAATTAATAAAAGTAGAGTAGATGAATGTGAAGCTTATATTACTGAAAATGGTATTCAGCTTTTCGCACTTTTAAACTTTCCTAAACTTGCACTTTTGTCCAATTACAATGCAGTTGAAAACCTTTTGTTGTTTGCAATTATGTCTGATGGTGATTTTCATGGAGAATATTGTATGTTTATTGGTGATTCTGGAAGGAGAAGAATAATAAAGTTAATTATTGTTTTAGCTGATTTGGCGGCAAGTGCTATTTTGATGTAAACGAAATTTATGAAAAATAGTATAGATATTTGCAGTTTACCATGATTGACATGGCCATAGAGACAAAAAACTATGAAGATTCATCTTAATGATGCATTGCATATTTTGATCTTGTTAAACTTAATGATGTATTGAGAAACCAAAAGGAGATAAATATTATCAAAACAGCTCTCATACACCTCTGACCTCTGTGCATAAATTGCGTGGGGTTTGCACGTGCTATTTGAATGCTTGGCTCATGACGGAAGTTCAACTTCTTCTTATGTAAGGTTATGTGATTATGAAAGCGGATTTGGTAATAAATCTCCACCTAAGCATAATTTGTGAATAAATCCATTAAAAATTGGAAACGTAATTCAATTAAATAATATTTACTGAAATTGGTTAAGGTATAAAATCGAGTATTTGTCCTTTTAAATAATTGCAGTCATAGTGGAGAGTATTGAAATGGAACTTAGACTTTGTTTGCTCTGCACAATCAAAAATATAAATCACAAGAATTCAATTCAATTCAAATCTTTATTTAAAGTGATGCGACTGTGCACTTAGATTATTGATTTATTGTTCTAGATGTAGAGATTATCTTAATCTGATCTCACAATAATTATGGATTAAATATTATGTATAGCTATTTGATTTTTAATGTACGACATTTACAAATAATATGATATAATACATATTTACATATAATAAGAAATATTAATATATTATTCCATAAGATAATTAAATCATTTTTTACTTTTTAGTTGAATATTCACTTTAATCACCAATTACACGTCGTTACCGTAATTATAATTTAATATAGTGACCCATCTTAAAACAGCTATAATTAATTAATCATTATGTCAATTATGATAGCAAGATCCCTATTGCAAAATATGTATTTTCTGTGTACAGAGAATGATTACCACATCCAAATTGAACCTCAACGAAAAGCACATCATTGTTCAATATATACATATAACGTAAAATAACAAATTATGTTTCAGTTTAACATTACCTATCGTCAGAATCACAATGAAGTTGTCGCTATTTTATGTTGTGTTGGGCAGTTTATTCCTGTTTCAAGTGGATGCTGTCAAAAAGGAATTGAGTACGTATCAATTTTAGTTGAATTCTATTTAATAAGAAAAGTCTTTATTATTTCAGTGAAAGAAATTAGTGTATGCTCAAGAAACTCACCAGACTTGAGTATTTGTTTTTGTGATAACGCGAATCGAGTTCTGCCATTTTTAAATGATGGTCGACTTACAATGAGCATACCTCCTCTTGATCCTATTAAGATTGACTTTATCAAATTGGAACTGCCTTCAACAAAAAGTGTTAATTTAAATGCAAGTCTCTATGATGTTATGGTGTATGGAATAAGCAAAGGTAAAGCAGTTGGATGTGATCTACGTACGACTGAAAATGGTATTCAAGTTTTCGCATATTTAAACTTCGCTCAAATTGCACTCAAGTCCAATTACAGTGCAACTGGAAAGTTCTTGTTGTTTACCATTGCGTCTGATGGTGATTTTAATGGAGAATTTGGTATGTACATTGATGATACCACATAAAAGGATAATAAAATTAAATGTTATTTTAGCTGATTTGAAGGCAAATGCTATTTGGAACTCTACAAGGGTTATGAAAAATGGCAAAGAATATTTAAAGATTAGCATGAGCAAAATGCAGATGGAGATTAAAACAATGAAGGTACATCTTAATAATGTTTTTGGTAACAATACTGAATTGAATGATAGTCTTAATGAGGCTGTTAATTCCAATATTCACTTATTTTATGAAGAAATTAAGCCTGTTGTGCTGGAAGCAATTCAAATGCTTTTTGTAAAAGTGTTTGTTGATTTTTTTAATACCTTTCCATATGATGTGCTTTTCCCAAACGACTAAATGACGTGATATTGTATTTTAAATTTAAAATCGAACCACAACTGCAACTTCAATACTAATATTAATTAGAACCAAGTGGCAACCAATGCCTACTCTAAGAATATTATAGTTATCAATTTGTTGTTTATTTTAATTTCAAATAAATTCCTTGTATATTACATCTGTATATTTTGATTTTAATTCTTTACTTTGAAATCAATGTTTTTTTGATTTGATTCTTTAGACGTATGCCAAATAAGCTTCCTAGTGATTTCGTTTTATTTCTTTAAAAAATCTTTGCATTTTGCTGCCTTCTGAGCTCACGTTAAGGTAGAATCCCAGAAAAGATTCTAATGCCCGTCCAAGACAGCTGTAGGGTTTACTGGAGTTTCAGAGGCGTAAAAAATCAAGGAGGTAATTATACGTAGGTTCAGAATAAAAATGTATTCCATGTTATAAGTTTCAATCTTTCTGGCTCACTCTTTTTGTTATTTACATTCACTAGTGGTACATCTAGATAGTGATACACAATGGGAAAAACCATTCTGCATTGTAAGGCCTCCCATGCCCATGTTGCATTGCTATGCCGCAAAGGGCTTAGTGCCAATTAAATCTTTGATGTAAGATTCAATAAAATTGATGGGGCTTGTTAAATTGAATTAAAAGCTTCTCCCCTTTATTTTGTCCGATGTCGGACCAGGAAGAAAGTACTTTTCGACCTGAAGTCAAAATTAGAATTCAATTACAATGAATTTACAGAGTTTTATACATAAAATATTAGAGAATACTATATTAGTAGAGCGCTTCCAATCTTTGCAATAACAAGTGAATATTACATCATCTAATGTGGAAGGGCTCCACATGTAGGATGGGTATCTCCAGTGGCTGGTTAGGTAGGTGATGTAATTTATACCTTTGTACTGTTTATTCAAGAATGCGGTGATATAAATATTTACTAGAAAAATTTTCTTTGATTAGGTCTATGAACAAACGTGTGAGCGTTGCGCTGTAATACTGTCATTGTTATTCAATTTGCTGTATTCCAATCCTAATCTGCTGATAAGACCGGCGCACTGCAGCACTAATATTGTAGAAGAAACAGCTCTCATCATGTACTACTAGTAGAATAAAAAACACTATCTACAGATAATTTGTGTTATCTTTATATTAAGCTGACCAAGATAGATATTATTTCAGGAGTAAATTGTACATGAACATTCGTGACCAATTTGTCTTTCAGCTGAAAGCTGTGTGATAGATATAGGTCAGCTTCTTGAACCTAGCAGATCCAAAAGTGGATTATTTTAAATAAGATAATTTTTTCTTAATATCGCAGGTGATTATTATTTTTAAATTTTCTGCAAATTATAGTGGGCTGTAATATCATGTAAAGATGTTTAATTTTTCTTTTTTGCAAATAGTACATAAATAATGTATTGCAGTAGATAATTAAACAATTTGTTACTTTTCAGTAGAATATTCGTTTTCAAATTTATCACTAAATACACATAACTAGCGTAATTATAATTTAAAATAATGAGTACAGCTAACAAAGCTGAAATTAACCATATTTATTTGTTTATGTCTAAGTGATAATGATTACTACTTTGGCATTAAACCTGAATTGACAAAAATACAATTTTGCTCAATTTAAATATAAAGCGAAATGAAGTACTATATTTCAGTTCAACATTAGCCATCGTCAGATGATGAAGTCACGATGAAGTGCCTCAAGAAAGTCAAAGTCTGCATAAGGAATACACTAGAAAAAATGTTTTTGTGATTACTTTAATCGAATCCTACCATTGCTAAAAGATAGTCAACCTACATTGAGCATACTTCCATTTAATCTCCTCAAGATTAACTCAAACTAAAGCTACCTGCAACAAAGAGTGTTCATATAAATGCAAGTCTGTACGATTAATGATCCATTGATAATTAGAAGCAGATAAATTTGTCTTAAAAATTTGCTTTACCAAAAGCACCCTATATTATATTTACGACGAAACCTGATTTATCACCTCCGTGCATGAATTGCATTTGATAATGGAAAGAACCCCTATTTACGAGCAGCAATGGTTATAGAACCAGCATTAAACATACTGCTAAATTAATCGTACGTTAAGTAAATATTATGTAAAATCATTTAAAGATTTTTAATTTTCCATTTTTGCATATTGTATGTAAATAATATATTGCAGTAGATAGTTAAATTATTACTTATTTTGCAGTGGAATAATTTGTTTAAATTTAATCATCAATGATAGCTAATTGTATCAATTATAATTTTAAATAATGAGCACAGATATGAAAACCACAATTAACTATCCGCTCTAGACTTCTATTAAAATCAAAACAGTTTATATGCGTATGTATAGATAATAATTAAAATATCTCGACATTGAACCCTAAGAAGCAAAAACACAACTTAGATCAATTTAAATATAAAGCTAAATTAGGTGCTATATTTCAGTTCAACTTTAGCCATTATCAGAATCACAATGAAATTCTACCTATTTTATGTTGTGTTGGGCGCTTTATTCCTGTTTCAAGTGGAGGCTGTCAAAAAGGAATTGAGTACGTAACAATTTTGGTTGAATTTTATTTAATAACAGATGTGTTTATTGTCTCAGTAAAAGAAATTAATGTCTGCAAAAGAAATACACCAGATCTGGCAAAATGTTTCTGTGATAACTTCAACCAACTTTTGCCACTGTTAAAAGATGGTCAACCTACAATGGGCATGCGTCCTCTTGATCCCCTTAAGGTAGACTTTGTCAATCTGGATCTGCCTGCAACAAACAGTATGCATTTAAATGCAAGTTTCTACGATATCATAATGCATGGATTAGGTGAAGGTAGAGCAGTTGGTTGTGAAGCATATGTTACTAAAAATGGTGTTCAGCTTTTTGTGGATTTAAGCTTCCCTAAGCTTGCGCTCTCTTCAAATTATAGTGCGATGGGGAACATATTGATGTTTGCAATTGCGTCAGATGGTGATATTCATGTGGAATTTGGTATGTACATTGATGATACCACATAAAAGGATAATACAATTAGAAATTATTTTAGGTGATTATACGGAGAATGTTGTTTTAAACTCTACGAAATTTATGAAAAATGGCAGCGAATATTTGAAGATTTCCATGGTAAAAATGAACATAGATACAAAGACAATGAAGATTCAAGCAAATAATGTTTTTGGCAATAATACTGAATTGAATAATAATTTTAATGAAATTTTTAATTTAAATTTTCATCTAATGTTTGAAGAAATTAAGCCTATGCTGACTGAAGCAATTCAGACGATTTTCGTAGAGTTAATGAATGATTTTCTAGATTTCTTTCCATACGATGTGCTTTTTCCAAACAAATAAATTGAGTTAAGTATCTTGCAATTAAAACTTAAAATAGAACCACACGTGTAACTAGAATAATAAGTAACTAAATGAGGTGATATTGTAATTAAAATTTAAAATCGACCCATAACTTGAATACTAATATTAATTAGAATACTGGTGAACTAAGAGGTAACCAATGCCTGTCCTAGGAACGTTACAGCTTTTAATTTGTAGTTGATTTTCATTTTCAATATATTTCCTGTATTTTATTATCAATAAATGTTAATTTTAATGATCTATATTGCAGATCATCAATGTTTTCTTGAACTGCATCTCCAGACGTATGCCAGATGCTGTAAAAAATGTTTACATTTTCAATATTAAATCCAGGATCTAATTAGTTAATTAAAAACTAAGAAAATCATAAAATGTATAGGTGCATTAGTAATTGGTTTTGATGTTGTGGTTAAAAACTCGTACTATAAGTGGGTATGCATTGCCCAGCAACCAATCATAAAAAAGTTGGTTCATATGGTTTAGGAGTAAGTACGATTACTAGCAAAATGAAAGACTAGCAAATAAAAATAAAGTATTAGGTCTATCATTTATATTTGTGTTTTATTTTTCCAAAAAAACTTATGGTTTTAACTGGTATGACGGCAAGTGCTATAACTCTACAAATTTTATGAAAAATAGCAGAGAACATTTGAAGCTTACAATGAGCAAAATAGAGATGAAGATAAAAACAATGAAGATTTATTTCTGAAGATACTGAATTGAATGATAAGCTTAATGATTTTGTTAATGTAAATAGTTATCTACTTTATGAAGAAATTAAGCCTGTTGTAATGGAAGCAGGCCAGGTGATTTTTGTGGAGGTGTTTGTTGATACGATGTAATTTTTTCAATGAAATACAGCCAACACAACCACTTGCATACTAATATTTATTAGAATACTGAAGAAATAAAAAAGAACTTATACTTATTCTAGAAATATTATAGATATTAATTTGTAGTTCATTTTAATTTCAAATAAATTCTTTGTATATTACATTTGTTTATTCTGATTTTAATTGTTTACATTGAAATCAATATTTTCTCGTTTTGCTTGTCTAGTCGAAAGTCAGTTAACTTTACTGGTGCATGAGAAGAACTGTTTATTAGCAAAATTGTGAGCTATGAGTTATTGATATATTTGATTCAATATTAATTAATTGGCTAAGAAATAAAATTGAATTTAAAAATATAAAAAGTGCGTATGTATAGTACGTGTTTCCAAATTGTGGCCTTAAACTTTCCAACCCTTATTTGACGTGATACAACTGGGAATGCGTTTTTTTCATGCGTTTGATAATAACAGAGACCTGTTTGCACGTGCGATAATATTTAATTAAAAAATTTTAATTTTTTATTAATAATACGTATATTGCAGAAGATATTTAAACCATTTTTTATTTCTCAGTGGAATATTTTCTTACAAATTCATCACTCGAATATGCAATGATAGCAATTATATTTCAAAATAATGAGCGCATTTAAAACAGCCATAATAACATCTTTACTATTCTGGAATTAAAACGATCTATTTATGTAGGTATACATTATGATTAAAGTACCTCGACATTGTACTCAAACCAGCAAAAACACAGCTTTGCTCAATTTAAATATAAAGGTAAATTAGGTGCTATATTTTAGTTCAACATTAGTCATCGTCCAAATCACAATGAAATTCTACCTATTTTATGTTGTGTTGGGCAGTGTACTCCTGTTTCAAGTAGACGCTGTAAAAAAAGAATTGAGTACGTATCAATTGCGGTTGAATTCTATTTAATAACAAATGTCTACATTGCCTCAGTAAAGGAAGTTAATGTCTGCAAAAGAAATACACCAGATCTGGGTAAATGTTTCTGCGAAAGTTTCAATCAAACCCTGCCATTGTTAAAAGATGGTCAACCTACAATGAACATTCCCCTTATTGATCCCATCAAAGTTGACTTTATCAAACTGGAGCTGCCTGCAACAAAGAGTATTCATTTAAATGCAAGTCTCTACGATGTTATGGTACATAAACTAAGTACCGGTAGAATATATGGATGTGAAGCATATATAAATGAAAATGGTATTCAGCTTTTTGCGTATTTAAACTTTTCTGATGTTGCACTCACATCAAATTATAATGCGACTGGGAATTTGTTGTTGTTTTCAATTGCGTCGGATGGTGATTTTCATGGGGAATTTTGTGTGTATACATTGACAATAACACATAAAAGGATAATAAAATAAAATATTATTTTAGCTGATTTGACGGCAAGTGCTATTTTTAATTCTACAAAGTATATAAAAAATGGCAAAGTATATTTAAATATTACCATGAGCAAAATGAACCTGAAGATAAAGACAATGAAGATTCATTTCAATAATGTGTTTGGCAACAATTCTGAATTGAATAATAGTCTTAATGAGGCTGTTAATTCTAATATTCACCTATATTATGAAGAAATTAAGCCTGTTGTGATGGAAACAATCCAGGTGATTTACGTGGAGGTACTTAATGCTTTTTCAAGTTTCTTTCCATACAATGTGCTTTTTCCACGTGAATAAATCGAGCAATATAATAGTTACAACATAAAACAAAGCCAGTACTACAACTTGTGTAATAATTCTAATTAAAATGCCGGTGAAATATGAAACAACCAATGCATACTTTAAAAATATTATAGAGATTAAGTTGTTGTTTATTTTATTGTCCAACAAATTTTTTGTGTTGGAACATCAGCATATTTTGATTTCAATTTTTTGCATTGAAATAAATATTTCTATAATCTGCTTTTTTACACGTACGCCAGATAACATTATTAGTGCATGTGAAAAACTTCAGTAAATTAACTTAGTATATTTGGCTAATAATTTATATAGTCGTTTTATGTCTGTAAAAAAATGTTGGACTGAAATCTTCCAAAGGATATTAATACCCATCCAAGACGACTGTAGTGTTCACTAATGTATCAGAGGTATAAATTCTGGCATATTCTGGCCCATTGCAATTTGCATCACTAGTGGTGTATCTAGACAGTGATGCAAGATGAGAAAAACCATTCTTAACTTACAAAAGCATAGCTTGATGCAACATAGTTAGCGAATGGATAGTGTGAAAAATATTCCCCTCTTCATAATGCTATAAAATATCTCTAATTCTTGGAGTTTTTAGTTAGTGCAATTTTATATTTATATACATTTCTTTCGTTGTGGATGAAAAAAATCTTGATGCAGCCTGAGTGGTTGGTCGCCCTGTTAAGCGGGTTATAAGGACACCATAAAATTCAATAGGTTATAGCAGACTAAAATAATATCTAGAATATCTTGCTGGACCATTTCACATTACACTAAATTTGCACTTTTGTACATGCTAGATAACTAACTCTCATGTTTTAGTATTGCTGCAAGTATTAACTATGTACATCAATTTTGACGCCCACCAATACGAAGATTTACCTCTATAAAATATGATTTTTATATTCTTCCTTTCCACTAAACTTTAGGTTTTAAATACTTGAGCACGTTTGGTGCAAAAATAATACGGGACAGGTAACATCCAATTTTTTGCAGTTGACCTGAAATAAATTCTTATGTATACCATGCAATAATCTTTTAAATTTTGCAAGTTGAGTAACTGACAGCCGTTCTATCTCTAGATAGTGTTTTTATTCTACTAGTAAAACTAGCAGCACTTTCCGAGGTTTTATTTGAAATTGCCTGGAAGCAACTCGTTGATAGATATGAAAATCGGCTAACAATGTGGCAACTTGCTTAAAAACGTTGTGATGATGTTTGGAAGAAATAGTTCAAAGAATACCTGGCGATTTTTATTGGTCAGCTAGTCATTATTAAGGACGACAATTTCCACTTTTGCGTTGGAATGGTACACAAATTGTCGTCATTCATTCAAGGTCAGATAAAATTGTACAAACTACCACACTTCGCTCAAAGTCACACAGGTAACGAGAAATATCGCTAAACTTTGTCCTCTAAAATTAAGTCATTATTAATTCTATCAAACTAATTGTTTAATGGTAAAAATTTAAGCATCAGCAAACTTTCTACAAACATCACCAGCATGCCAGATACGTCGGCCGAAGGATTTATTGCCAACACGGCTTCGGGTAAATTTGTTGTGCTCTTATACAATAAATATAATATTAAAATTGCATATGTTACTCCATCTTCGAATATCTAGATCTTACCATCACTTATTACAATATGCCATGTTTCGACATTACAACACGCAATAGATGTGAGTCTAATATAATAGACTTAAGGCAAAATTTATTATTGGATAAACTAACCGCGTCACCCGTCTAAACAGTTGATTTTTATGCATTTGATAACAAATATATTAATAATATATAGTGATCAACTAAGACCAGAGATAATACTAAGGCTAATAATGTTAATTATGTAAAATTATTTATGGATTTGTAATTTTTTTCTGTATTTTATTTAAAAGTATGTAAAAATCATACACAATCAGCATAATTATAATTTGAAATAATGAGCACAATTAATCAGTTCTTCACATTTGCTGAAATGAAAACCATTTATTTGTTTATTTATAGATGATGATGATTACTGCTTTGGCATTAACCGTCAACTGGCAAAAACACAACTTTTCTCACTTTCAATATAAAGCAGAATAAAGTGTACTACATTTCAGTTCACCATTAGCTATCGTCAGAATCACAATGAAGTTCTATCTATTTTATGTTATGCTAGGCAGTTTAGTCCTGTTTAAAGTAGATTCTGTCAAACAGAAATTGAGTAAGAATCAATATTTTTGAAATGTTATTTAATAACAAATGTCTTCATTGATTTAGTAAAAGAAGTTACAGTGTGCAAAAGAAATACACCAGATCTGGGAAAATGTTTCTGTGATAACGTGAATCGAATTCTGCCATTGTTAAAAGATGGTCGATCTATAATGGGCTTGCCACCTCTTGATCCCATCAAGGTTGATTCTATGAAAGTGAACTTGCCTGCTACAAGCAGTGTTCATCTAAATGCAAGTCTCTATGATGTTCTGCTATATGGACCAAGTAACGGTAGACTATATGGATGTAAAGCATATATAAATGAAAATGGTATTCAGCTTTTCGCGTATATAAACTTTCCTGAAATTGCCCTCACTTCAAATTATAGTGCGACTGGAGACTTATTGTTGTTTTCAATTGCATCCAATGGTGATTTTCATGGAGAATTTTGTATGTACATTGAAGATAAAACATAAATGAACAAAAACATTAATTACTGTTTCAGCTGATTTGACGGAAAGTGCCGTTGTAAACTCTACAAAATTTATTAAAACTGACACAGAATATTTGAAGATTACCGTGAGCAAAATGAAAATGGAAATAAAGATAATAAAGATTCATTTCAATAATGTTTTTGGCAACAATACTGAATTGAATGATAGTCTTAATGAGGCTATTAATTTCAATATACATCTACTTTATGAAGAAATTAAACCTATTGTGATTGAAACAATCCAGACAATTTTCATAGAGGTAATGAATGATTTTCTTGATTGCTTCCCATACGATATGCTTTTTCCAAGCGAGTAAATAGAACGACATTGTAGTTCAAATTTAAAATCGAGCCATAACTTGAATACTAATATTAATTAGAATACTAGTGAACTAAGAGGTAATCAATGCCTGCCCTAGGAACGTTACAGTGATTAATTTGTAGTTTTTTTTTAATTTTCAATACATTTCCTGCATTTTATTATCAATAAATTCTAATTTTAATGATCTACATTGAACATCAATGTTTCCTTGAACTGCATCTCCAGGCACATGCCTGGAAATTTTTGTTGTGCGTGGGTGCAACAAGTGCAAGTAGTCAGAAGTAGGGCATTCATGTCCAACTACTATGAATGTTTGATGCTGTAAAAGTTGTTTACATTTCTAATATTAAATCCAAGATCTAATTAGTCAATTGAAAGCTACGTTCAATCATAAAATTTGCAGGAGAATTAGTAATTGGTTTTGATGTTGTGGTCAAAAACTCGTACTATAAGTGGGTATGCATTGTTCAGCAACTAATCACAAATTGTTATCTATTCCGTTTGTTATTGCTTGCCTAGTAGGATGAGTTAGAAGTTGGTTTATGTAGTCTAAGAGTAAGTAAGATTACTAGCAAAATGGAAGACTTCAGCGAATTAAACTAAAATGTTAGGCCTATCATTTATATTTATGTTTTATTTTCTTAAAAAAAAACTCTGCACTTTATTGCTTCCCATGCCCACGTTGGAATAAAATCCCAGACAAGATTCTAATACTTGTCCAAGACGACTGTACTGTATGTACATTGTACATAAATAATATATTACAGTGAATAATTAAATAATTACTCAGTGAAATATTCTCTTTCAATTTAATCATCAATAATAAATAATTATGGCAAATAAAATTTAAAATAATAAGCACACTTATAAACGCAATAATTAACTATCCGTTTCATAATATAATTAAAATAATTTAATATTGAACTTTTACAAGAAAAAACATAACTTTGCTTAATTGTAATATAAAGTTAAATTAAATGTTACGTTTCAGTTTCACATTAACCATCGTCAGAATCACAATGAAGTTCTACTTATTTTATGCTGCGTTGGGCAGTTTACTCCTGTTTCAAGTGGATGCTGTCAAAAAGGAACTGAGTACGTATCAATTTAGATTGAATTCTATTTCAAGACAAATGTTTTCATTGCGTTAGTAAAGGAAGTTAATATCTGCAAAAGAAATGCACCAGAGCTGTCAGAGTGTTTCTGTAATAACTTCAACCAACTTTTGCCACTGTTAAAAGATGGTCAACCTACAATGGGCATGCCTCCTCTTGATCCCATTAAGGTTGACTTTGTCAATATGGATCTGCCTGCAACAAACAGTATGCATTTAAATGCAAGTTTCTACGATATTATGGTACATGGAATAAGTAAAGGTAGAGCAGTTGGTTGTGAAGCATATATTACTAAAAATGGTGTGCAGCTTTTTCTGGATTTAAGCTTTCCTAAAATTGCGCTCTCTTCAAATTATACTGCGACTGGAAACTTATTATTGTTTGCGTTTAACTCGGATGGTGATTTTCAGGGAGAATTTTGTATGTATACATTGATGATACCAAATAAAATAATAATAAAATTAAAATTTTTTTTAGCTGATTATGCGGAAACTGTTGTTTTAAACTCTACAAAATTGATGAAAAATGACAGAGAATATTTAAAGATTACCATGTTGAAAATAGATATGATGCCAAAGATAATAAAGATGTTATTCAATAACGTTTTTGGCAATAATACTGAATTAAATAACAATTTTAATGAAATTATTGATTCAAATATTTATGTAATTTTTGAAGAAATGAAGCCAATTTTGACTAAAGTAATCCAGACGATTTTTGTAAGATTAATGAATGATTTTCTCGATTTCTTTCCATACGATGTGCTTTTTCCAAACGAATAAATGACGTGATATTGTTTTTCAAATTTAAAATAAAGCGATAACTGCAACTTCAATACTAATATTAATTAGAACTAAGTGGCAACCAATGCCTACCCTAGGAACGTTACAGTTCTTAATTTGTAGTTTATTTTCAATACATTTCCTGTATTTTATTATCAATAAATTCTAGTTTCAATTATCTACATTTCAGATCATCAATGATTCCTTGAACTGCATCTCCAGACGTATGCCAGATGCTGTAAAAAATGTTTACATTTTCAATATTAAATCCAGGATCTAATTAGTTAATTAAAAACTAAGGCAAATCATAAAATATACAGGTGCATTAGTAATTGGTTTTGATGTTGTGGTTAAAAACTCGTACTATAAGTGGGTATGCATTATTCAGCAATCAATCATAAATTGCGTTTGTTATTGATTACTAACTTGATTACTAGCGAAACGGAAGCCTACGGCAAATTAAACTAGAATATCAGGCTGATCATTTA
>JAODGC010049911.1:3567-15560 GCA_027574925.1 Ecitoglossa quadriceps | reverse complement strand
TTAAATTAAATTGTCACTTTTTTGGTTTTCGACAAATCGTATTACCACATAGTAAATACAATTTAGTACTAACAACACTATATTTATCCCAGACAAGAAAATAAATGTTGTTAATAACTCAAAATATAATTTTAGATATCAGTATTAGATTAGATGCTTTAAGCCCAATAATGTTTTGCTTTGCATAATAATTCCATTCCACATCTTTCAGAAAGCGCTCTATGCCCACTTTTATCCTCAAGTTGCCCCAAGAGCACTAGTTCCGCGTTTACAATAGCCAACAATGTCAGAGTTAAAAGCATTGCTTCACCAGCGGAAAATACAACAATAGTGGAAGAAATCCTTGTGATGATGGTAACTGAAAAAGAACATTATCGCATTATTTAGCATACCCACATAACCACAAACAAAATCAAACCGCTTCTTTGAAATCTTGCTATCTATATTTTTGACATTCCGAATTAATTATACTTAGGATAATTATTTAATCTTCTGTTAGCTACATTATAATTGGCACCAAAAAAGTCTGCAACCTTCCGAACAAACGTTCTAGTGGTAGGGAGTGGAGGGGGGTCAAGTAGCACATATAGTTGCTAAATTTATTTCATTTTTTCTACGTATGTTGGTCTTTACAGTATGCGCAAGTGAAAAGTACCAACATGGATTTTCGAGTACAAACTGGGTCAATGTTGATCCGCTGCAAATTGAAGCTGTAAATAGCAGGCAACTTCAATAAACTCGATTTCTGTTCAGTCGCTTTTAAAGTGACCTGCTGGAAGTTTTCCGAACGCGCATACTTTGTTTGGAAAATGTCCACGGCAAAAAAGCCACGCGGAAATAAAAGCACCAGCAACGGCAATAAACATTTATGCTTGCAATAAAATCTATTTGTTAATGCAGGATTATTCTATTTTAGTTGATTAGTGCGGAGTAGACCTGAAATGGCGCTTTGTTAGTCCAATATTGATCCATTTTTGGACAAGTAATGTGCGATTGCCAACATTGTGAAGTCGCCGGGACTAACAAGAAATAATCGCTTCTCACTTCTCTTAGCTATTAAGGAAATCGCGTAGTAATCCATTAGAGACGCATTGCTGCTACATTCACAACATGGCGTGGTCTAAAAGTTAGAAGCTGAAGCTAGGAAGTCGATAAATCCAAACAAAACTGAAAACAAAAATCAGTAACAAAATTGCTTTTTTTCCATCTTCCATCAAACAGTATGCGCATTTTGTAATCAAAAGTCTGGCTACATTTTGTATCCATGTTTTCCAATTTCCATTTTCAAACGCTTCACCAATAATTGGTGCGTTTGAAACCAAATTCGAAAACATCCACTCCCAAGTGTATTGAATTTGCGTAAAGACCTCCAAACTTTTTAACTCGATGGCTATCCAGATGCGTCTATTGTGTCCTGAGGACAGAATTCGAACTACCACTATCCAATACAAAGGACCAAACGTAATTATCTGGAACGGTTTCGATGTGCGGTGATGCTCAGATTGCAGCCACTATTATTGCAATCAAGTCCCAATAACCAATCATTTGCAACTAGTGAAGAGCAGTAAAGAACGTCTTAACCTAAAAAACATCTATTCTGTAATCACAGCACTATAACATCTAATTCCAGTAATAAATTCACATACAAGTAATATAAATTTTACGTTTTAACATCGCAATAGTAGATTCTTGAAAAACTTTTGCGTTGATAAATCGTTGTGTTATTTTGTACAAAACTCAGCGCGAAGAAAGTTTTAAACCAGTTTTGCAAAAATGAAGAACATTATGCGAATTTATCATCTTGTTTGTGACCTCTGATATCTTCTGTATGCAAGATAACAATGCAGAGGAATAAAAATACTTAAACCTTAATAACCATAATTCAAAAACTACCTTAAAAGCTATCAAGTGATGAAGCAAATTTATAATTTAATTAATATGTTTGTCTTATAAGAATACATAAGTAGTTTGGTATCTAACAAAATTTTAATTTAATTAAAAGCTACATATTTATATTGTCGTATTCTACATTAAACATTACACACAACAAATTTGCTAGAGGAATACACTAGGCAACCACCAGTGCAGGCGTTGCCCTAGCGGATATGTCAAGTACTACTAGCATGTGCTAGAGAGGCGCTCTAGGTGTGCGCTAACCTTACAAAACGTTGCTTCTATGTGACGTCATTGTATACTTCTTATTTAGCAATACTCAAATGATGTTTATTTTTAGAGTGAACCTTAAATAAATATTAACCTATAAATGTGTTGTCTATGCAACGTTGCAAATTTTGCTGTTTTTGCAAAAAAGTGAAATAATACATCCAATATATTGACTGTATATAAAAACTATGATAGGAAATTGAATGTTGGTTATGTTCTATTGGATATCATTAAAAAAATCATTGACATAAACCTGAAAGCATCGGATTAATTTTGATTAAAATATCATGCATTCCTATTTCTATATGATCTATCAATCAGTTCAAAATCCGTTCCAAAATAATATTGTAATCAATACCTATACTAAAATGATGTTTTACAACATGATTAAATAATATTTACTCTAAGCTCTATACAATCAATTTTTCTAGGTTACTATTTTAATTGAAAGCAATATCTATTGAAGAGTTGATTGTATGAATCAATTCTGATGCGAGGTAAGGTTAATCTTGAAAACTAACCTACTAGAGTTTTCAAGATTAAGAACTTTACTGACAAGAACGTTGCTGTAATAACAGTTGCCCAAATAAGCACAGAGTTTGAGTAGTAAAAGAAAATTCCCAAACAGAAACAGCATCGTAGGGTTTAACACAATTCCAAAAATGACCATAAAAGTTCCAAAAGTAATCATCAACCTAGCACACCTTCAATTTTGACCTTAACCTCAACTTTAAATCGGCAATGCAACACAAATGTCTAGATTCAATCGCAATCCTTGCAATCCAAGCTAAGTAAGAAGAAGAAATAAAAAAGGTCAGAACCCAGTAAAGAACGATCCTAAATTGAAATGATAGCTCGCATCGCAGTAATAGATTGAATTATTTCTGTCGCTTTTCGTCTCGTTCAATCTTCAGGACACAATATAATGCCTTCTTTTTAAATTCACAAAGCGAATAAAATCCGTAAAATTGATTCATCTCATTTAAAACGATTTGTGCTGCAAACAACGACAACCTAACCTAATTTAGTTGACAAAATGATATTGGTCGTTAAATTCACACGAATGTTGTTAACGAACAAAGCGTAAAAGGCAATGGAGCAAACTATGTTAGGAGAATAGTGAAAATAGATGACATGAAGAAACACAACATAACTTTAATGTCTTCGATGTCATTCCTTTCAGCGTGCTTGCCAAATGCACACGGCCATCTTGTGCGCGCCGTCCTGCATGAAAATGGGCGTGGATGGCGCTGTACTTGAAACTTTTTACATTAATTCACTTCGGGAACTTTCCCATGCGAGACTTTGCGCATAAACTAAGACACGAGTGAATTTGACTATTTTATGATGCCTATCAAAAAGCGACTTGTAATCAAAATAGATAGCAGCAATGACTTGGAGTAATAAACAACAACCGAACTTAACGAGTAGTTAAAGAGCACATTCACAGTGAATGTTATTACAAGTAATTGTCCCCATAGAATTTTAAGTACATTTTACTTCATATGATATTGGTAGAGGGCGCAGTTGTGCATCAAGTCAACTTTCGGCACAATGGCACTGCGCCAAGCTGAAAATCAATTTTCAGCCGGCGACGATGTGGCGACAAACTATTATACCTATATGAACGTAAACACATAATAAACTCATAAGAGCAAGGTACATACGCTGCAATTAAATGATCATACAACATCAACACTTTTTAGTTTCTACTGGAAGATTCCGTTTAAGTTGTTCATTTTGTATTCTGCACAAAAAGCATTCGCCCACGGAACTTTCGAGCTTGACAAAGAAAAGATTTGCACCACTTGAAAACATTTTCAGCTATACAAAATGTGATTTCATTTATTCCATATCAACATGATATGGACCTTTGGTAAGACCACAATACCAATGGAATTATTTATTTATATTATTAAATTAGTTGAAAGCTTCTAGGTAGTACAGCTAGCAATGCGGTGGTTTGCGAGTGGGCAGAACGTGGGTTCAATTCCTGCTAACATCTCCTTTGGGAGCTAAAACCGAAGAGAGGTCTACACCATCCTCACAACTGGAAGCGATCCAGTGGTCGGGACATAACCCATCAGAAAACCTCACACTCAGCATACGTCCATATCGACATCGTATCCACCCTCTAGTTCCTAACCTATATTGAACAAAAACTGTAGTAGTACTAAAATTAAAAAAAAAAAATCATGTTACTAACCCTATTATTAATTATTAACTAGAATAAATTAAAATTAAAATCTTACATTTCAAAATGTACTGGTTACCCATGTCGAGTTAAAGATGATCACTGTACTTGATACACCACTGTAGTATTACTAATCAATTTTTTTTTCCTAACCAACAATATGTCCTTTTTATTCTGTTTTTTTTTTGTCTGTTACAATGTGAATTGTCATACTACATACTATTGTATTTAATCTAACTTACCAACGAATCTATTTTAAACTGATGGCGTCATACTAATCCAACGACATTGCAAATTAACCCCTCTAGATTTGAATAAATAATAAGAATAAGAACCAAAGAGAACCCTAATGACACACTGCTTACATCACTATGCCAGGCTTAGTACAACGTAGAATTAGGTCAGGTATAATTTCTTCATATCTTTTTCTACTAGCACTAACCTAAGTTAATTGCTCTTTTAATAGAAGATGAAATATGTGTTGTGAGCTAATTTACGACTACAACACTACAGAAGCACACCGACAACTATTTGTGCTTTTGTTAAGAAAGGTATATTAGTGACTCAAATAAAGTACAAAAAAAACATAAAAATTATTAACTAAACATTGCGAAATTAATTGGTAATAAAATATGTTGAAAATGATATACTATCAATTTATTGATTGCCTAAATAATTAAATTTGATAATTATAATAAATGTCGAGAATGTACGTTTCTAGTTTGATTATAAAAGCCAACCTTAATTAGAAATATTGATATACTACAATTTAATCAATTATTTAAATTTTCAGTTTCTGAACTTTTAAAAACAATACAATTTTTCTTTTATTTATTCCACAAATATCTAGAAATAAATTTTGTTTTATATGACCATAAATTGTCCTATTGTAGCTTTGAAAATACTAAAGAGTTAAAAATTTCCATTATTTTCATTCGATAAAAACCACCGAATTCTCAATTTACTATAAACATATAATCCAGGGTGAATATTTTTGCAAATCCAAGCAAAGTTATCACCTATACAAAAGTTTGTATAAGATAACTCGTCATAAAACCAACAGTATGTAAATAGTATTTTTTATGATTGAAATATAAAAATCCTTAGAATAATAAAGTAGTAAATCAAAAAATACGAGTTGGTTAATAATAGGTAATACCACAGTCTGTTTGTTAGGGAAACAAGGTGCAAATGGAAAGAAGATGAATAAAAAGCTTTGGAATTTAGTCTATATGTCATACTTGCAGCGATTCGTTGTCAAATGCATGCGGAAAGTTCCAACATTTCCACCGACGTGTGGAACGCTATAAGTCTTTTGGAGGTTATGTGCCGTTGCGCACGCAGATTTCGTGTCCAACGAACCGTTTACATCAATTCACTTTTAAAAATTGCTTTCCTCCAAGCTGGAAATCAATTTTGCGATTTTCCAGCTTGCCACACTGTCAACAATCTAACCTAACCAGTCGGAACCACGAACTAAGTCTGTTTGTCTCCATTTCACTAACCTCCAATTGCATAAACATCAATAAGCAAGTATTACACGCATACTGAATCTTTGTTGCTTTTAAATATATCCTTCCAACATAACTATTATCCTCAAGCGGACCAAGAATAAACAAACAGCTGACAAGTTACACCGCGATTTATAACAACACTGCGCTGCAATAATTTCTCTACATCAAGCACATAGATTTCATTACGCTGCAATAGTACCTGATAACAGTTGCGCTATAAGTCCCAGAAATCTAGGAAGATTTGTTGCATACATCGTAATCCACTGTGTTTGGCTTATAATACATAGCGTTCAATCACAATACCATAAAGCAACCACTTGTGTTAAAGTTACAATCAACTTATCACGATGCAATCGGCCAATCAATTACCATAATCTGCAAGGCAACCTCTTTAATTAAAAAGCCGATCATCTTTTCCCTTGCGGCAAATCCACTGCGATCGGGAATCAATGTTTAATTAACGCGCGTTTGGATTATGCGACCGGGTGGATTTGATTGCGGCCGGGAACGAAAACGCGACGTGATAGCACGAGTGTGGCTGGTGCTAAACTGCACGCTTCGCACGCGAACCCGTTGAGGAGCAGCAGTGCGGCTTATCATTGAGGTTTATTTTCGAACAGTACACGTAGCGCCATCTCAAAGGAAATAGCGGAAGCTAAACTATTGTAAATATTTTTATCCAATATTAGAGAAATAGGTCAGTTACAAGCGTTAATAATAAATACTACAGAAAATTCAGTTCTGTTTGATATAGTTTAAGAGTTGAAATTACACGCCGGACAGTTGGATTTTATGTGGTAAACAAGTTTTGCGTAAATTTTGAATACAACTGTTTTCACCTAAAGTTTTAGGGATTAAGTTCTACCGCAAAAGTTTGCACGGACGTATGGTCACATTTGCTAAATGCACATGTTTGTTATGAAAATACAAAATTTGATATAAAGTTTACATCTCCCACTCTCCACATTGCTACTGTACCTCATATGAATTGTAATTCATGTTTGTTATATTATAGGAATATGTACTATATGTAGTTGGAGTAGTAGAATAAAATTTCCACTAAAATTAAACTCAACTGTTTTGTTTACATTCGAACCAAGTCTGATTATACTTCATATTCCCAGGATAGTCCAATATTACGCATGTTGTTCCAGGTATTTGTGTATTGACTTTATTTGTTGACGCAATCGTAAAAACAATCATTACTAGCAAAGCGTGTCAGGAAAATAAATTACTCATAACAAATGCAAAATTAGTAGATATTTGTTTTACTTGCGTTAAAGATTTCTGCGTGAAATAATCCTAGTTTATGGTAATATTAATTGAATATTAAATTATATGGTCATTGCATAGAAGCGCATTTTGGGTTTGGCCCGACGTAAGATGAATTATTATGCTTCATCATCAATTTGAAATCAATGAGCATCTAGGCCAGAGACATCTGATAAACCCTAGGTAAACTAAGTCTTAATCCCTTGTGGTAATATCAATTGATTGCCTACATTAGGTTAGAGTGAAGTGGAGTGGTTTTGTAGGTTATCTTGTAGTCGCTTTGCATTATCACTTTGCGAAGATGGATAGATGTAACGTTTAATAAGGAAGTAAATAAGTTTGCCGTGAGTTAAGCAGATGTATTTAGTTGATTTAGAAAGAATTCATAACACATTTGGCTTAAATTAATAATTTCATCTTGTTTCAAGTAAATACAGAATATTATATGGCAAATTTATAATATTTCTTTAAAAAATTATAGTTTATGATTATATTAGCTCAATAATATCTGTTATTGTTGAAATTTCAATTAAATTAACGTAGACATTTATCAACACACACTAAAAACTGTGAGTAGCTCAAAAAATACTACTACTACTACGAGTATGGTGTATTCCTAAAAGTTTAACTGTTTATGGTACATCAAGGTATTGAAATGGACTTCTAATTGATTGTAGTATAAAATAAAATTTTTTTTTTTTTGGTAACACACACTAAGAACTGTGAGTATGGGTAGCTCAAAAAATAGGCTATGTTAGTGCAAAACCGACTACGGGAATGATATATTCTTAAAAGATTAACTGTTTATGGTATATCAAGATATTGAAATGGACTTCTAATTAATTGTAGTATAAAATAAAATTTTTTTTTTTTGGTAACACACACTAAGAACTGTGAGTATGGGTAGCTCATAAAATAGGCTATGTTAGTGCAAAACCGACTCGGGTTATGGTGTATTCCTAAAAGCTTAACTGTTTATGGTACATCAAGATATCGAAATGGACTTCTAATTGATTGTAGTACAAAATAAATTTTTTTTGGTAAAAAAAAAAATTTATTGAGTTTTTTTGACAATGTACAGATGTATGTCAATTAAATATAAAAAAAAAATCAGTAAAAAATAAATTACTCATAGTTCAAAATCATATCATCTTTGAAATATTTAAGGTTAGAGTTGAATAAAAAATACTTTCTGTTGCCATATATTTCTCAAACTAAAAATAATTAATTAGTAAAATCCAATTTTACGTAGGTAAAAATTGCTTTTTATTAGTCATAAAGCAAAAAAATTAATCTAGAGCTTTTACCTTAAATATTGATTCATTTTAAATCATATTTCGGTTTTGGTTTACACTCACAAAATATTTATATTCCATCAGACTATTAAATGTTGATTATTTGCACAGAAAGCAAAACCCACAACTGAACTATATCAAAACTATTTACATATATATCAATCGCACACTAACATATTCTAAATTAGCTGATTTAATTAAATATAACCTATTAACAGTTGCATGTCATATTATCCTACCAATTTGAAATTCACTGACTTTAAATTCTCCTAAAGCCATTGGCCATTTTTCTTCTCGTGTGCTTTCCTGCTTCTATATTTGCAATCAGATATGCCACACTTTGAACATCCAATACACATCCTGCAATCCAAAGGGTACACAACACTGTATTAAATGAAATTGGTATAGCAAGTTTGGAACAAACTTGCCACATCTTTTGCTATATTATTTCGCGAAAACGTGCACCCAACTTGGTATTCATAAACTGATACAGAAGCAGCCGCGATGCTCTTATCAGACACGAATTTGTCTTCGGGTGTTTAATTAAAAGTTTGCCTTATAATAGAGCGACAAAGCCTTGAAATTGTAAGACTCGCGCGCCATCTATGACAATCTCAACTGGTGCAAGTATCATTAGTTGTAATCAAGTCTTGATTACTGACTAAATTTAATCTCTTAATACTGTAGTATTTATTACTATAAATACAATCTTATAATATCTTATGAATAATCTGTCAATGATATGTTTTCCAAAAAAATCGAAAATATTGTTTATGCTGAATTCTATATTATATTCTTAATTGTAAAGCAAATATTGTTGTTTAGATGATTACTTGCTATAGTTATAAATCGAAAAAATTTAAACAAATTAATTATGTTTTCTATTTTCTATAAATTGCAAATTTTTGTTTTGCAGACTTTTTAAACATTTTCAAGGCGGGTAAATAGTTTGTCACATTTTAGGTGTACCTATAGAAAATATTGTATTGTTATCATTAACAAAAAATTTATTATTGTGGCAAAAATTCAAATCAATGTTACCAACCTATAAAACAAGAGGTCAGCACTGTATAATACCAACATTTTGAAATTCAATTAATTGCATTATATGCATTGTTGCATAGTTAATGTAAAAAAAATATATAAATCCAGCATGATGTCAATAAAGCACAAAACCATACATTGAGCCATAAAACTTCCTAAAAAAAAAGGAAAAATAATGTCCTCGATAAAAACAGCCATAAATCATTATTCCAGCACATCGATTAATAAATTACAATTGTTTGTACGGTGTTAAAATTGGAAACTGCTGACACTATTGCTATAAATTTCCCGGTGCGAAAATTTCGGTCAGCAACTTCCGAAACAACGCGCCTTGTTCAATATTTAATATTATAAATAAACTGTGGCCAGTCACTATACTAGCATTGGCATGTTTTTAAATATTTACTTCTTTTGCTTCCTTTGGGATATTGATAAAATAAAAGATGGAATTGACATTAAAACTGATATTATAATAAATTCCATATGTTGCTCGTTACAGTTTGATACTACAATGGTCGTGCTTACATTGAGCATTTTCATGAGGCACATTGTGTGCCAAGCGCAGCAATTAACCCATTGTCGAGACTGCGCAAGTAAACTAGTGGGGATGAAAATTGCACTTAGCATATTCGCAGTGGAACGTGAATATCGTGTGTTAATGGTTATGGGGTCAAACAATCTTATTTGGAAACTTTGCTTAACGGTTATTGACATCTAATCAGAAACTAGATGAAGCAAGAACAATTTACTTCTCCACTACACATAGATGGCAGCACTTGCAAAACTGTTCGCAGGAAGTAAGGTTATAGAATGAATGTTACAGACTTTGTAACGTAAAATAAAGCAAATACTGAATTTTTGTCTATGGAAAAAATGATGAAGTCGGTAATTTCAATTATCAAGTGTAAATGAATTGAGGTTATATTTTCAATTGACCACTTTTGCCAATTTAACACCATGCCCACAATGGTCCCATTTACATCTGTGCCCAGACACCAACAACATTAAGCTCGCTGATTACAAGGTATTACAAGTCGCAGAGTTCCCAAATCACTTTGGAAATGTTCTCCATGGTTGAGCTTGGAAATTATTCTGATTATTGGTGCCAGCCGTAGGTGACATTAAAAATTACAACTTCAATTCAATCTGTGCGGTTGGCTGCATATATTCTTCTATCGTTGGCAAGTTTGAGGAAACAGACGACATCAGTTTGCATCTGTAGCAGCAAGCTGTGGGCTATTTTCGGGATAAAGCATTGCCGTTACAAGGGATGATCCTAGATGATTCCTTTGTCCGTTGTCTGCGGTGGGCAAGAGGTTTTTATAAAATTTTTTCGCGTTTTATCTCATGCCCATTGTGTGTGAAACAAGTGGCCATAAAATGACAGCGGGTTTTGCGTTCGTATTCCAATCGTGGAAATTACGAGGCGGATTAAAAGTAGAGAAAAATGTCATAATTAAAAAATCTTTTCTTGTTCAGCAGTTAGTGTAATGCATGCAAAAGTATGCGGGTTGCAGCGAAAGATTTCAAGATGTTGAAATGTTTATACTTTTTATGTTTTATACGTTCGAATGTAAGCAAAAGTTTCGTTTCAACAAGATTAAAATGATTAATTATATATTCTTAAATGATTCCAACAGATGCTGCAAAGTAAACAAATATCTGTTTCTGTTTATTTATTTCTTTTTACCGTAGTCATATTCTGCACAGAATCCAAGCATTGAGTTAAATTGAAAGCAAAATATTTTGGACATGTTACATTTCACATACTCGTATCACACTTTATTATTCACTTATTATTAGTTCACCCAATTTTCGTGTACTCACGCTCGCTTATTAAAAATGTTAAAGCGCCATGTTTTTTTTGCACATTATAAACCCGCATTGTTATTCCAGGCACGTTTTCAAATTAGTTGCCTTGCATGCACCTCTGTTTGGAATGCACAGCCAAAGTGCAGCATCTACATAATCCAGGTACAACTCATAATGATCTGATCAAGTTTCATTCTATTAATTTCGCAATGTACAAACAAATGTTCAGCGTGTCTAAGCCAGCCAAATGCATTACGTTGCAAAGTTCCACATCTTGCTATTAATGTAATGCAAATAAAAGGCCGAAATCAGTGCAACTTTCAATTAAATTTTTCATCGTGTGCCTCTGATGGAAACAAAAAGGTTTCGGCTTGAAGTGCGGAGGTGTCGTTCAATTTTCCAACCGACCGACGACTAAAATTCATTACGAAATAATTAAAAACGCTTTCAAATGCAAAAATTCAATCAGCAACAGATGTGACGAAACAACCAAAGCAGTTTAATACAATTGACAAGTAAGGGAGAGAAAAAGAATTGTTATGACTTGGAGAAGATGATTTTTTTGAGGGAGTGGGAGTTGATAAGGACTGCCGTCAAATAAAGTATAATTTCTGCCAACTAAGCGAATTGATAAATATGATACCAATCTATTTGTTTGTAAAATAACTATTTTAAATTTGTCCAGTGACGTTTGCATAA
>JAODGC010049857.1:0-15649 GCA_027574925.1 Ecitoglossa quadriceps | reverse complement strand
ACGGCACGCCCTTACACGTTCGGTACGCCGCCTGCAGACCATATTACTAACTACAAAAATTCAAATTGGCGCAAACAAGCGGTGTTTAAAAAAGTAATCTCATTAATTGCCTTCCTCCCATCTTGTAATATCATAAGGAATAAGAAGTTTCCAAGTAGCAAATCTACCTTTGCGGGTGGATTTGTTTGGGTCTGCAAAGGCGAGGGTAATATCAGCCGGAATTGGGGCTTTATCAAGCGGTATTAACTGACTGGGAATTGTAGTGGTCCCTTGAAGAATAACCAATGCTTTAATTTCCGAACTACATGTTATAGTGTAGAAGTTTATGCTGTCTTGTTGATGGTGGTTGTGGTTCCGGCTCCAGCAGTGTTGAAACCATGGTTGACTCGTTATAGGGGCAGCCCCCCAACTTAGCACCAGCTCTGGTTATCATTTTCACATCCGAGCCGGGATCAATGTTATTTGTTTAACGTTTTGGTTCTGCATGTAATAGAATACTTTACCTTGTTGAAATCGTTATACGTGATATCATACAATATGAAAAACAAAGACTAACCTGGCGTCTGACGTCACTCTTTGGTTTTACAAACTTATAATTAATTGTTATGACTATGGTAAAAGTAGAATTTAAAATGTGAGTAATACTTGTCATAATTTATATTCTAATAATCAATATTCCCTAACGCAAATTGTTTATGGTCCAAATCAACAGCTTTGAAATAACATAAGAATTTGTCATTAGCATAGGTAACAAAAACTGATGTCCCATATAAAGGGTCGTTTCGCATTTACTTGATGATTTGCTTTGCACGTTTATTGAGGGCTAAAATTTCATACAACGCACGTCATTGTCCTATGTCTGACACCAAGTGAATTTCAATATATAAAAGATTAATGGTAGATATCTAAAGAATAATTTTAACAGAATGGCCCTTTGTCCAAATTGAGATGGAAATCATTTCATAGAATTCATAGATTTCGGGATGGTTATAAAGAATTATCAATTAGAATTTCAGCTGATATTTGCCGTCGCTAAGTATATTTGGGAAAATAACTGAAAATGAAAAAAACACTGAATTGGGGTGGGGGCTGATAATCGGCTAGGATAATATTCAAGTGGGATATTTAGTATCTATAATCCAAATTATGAACTAACGATAAACAAATTAGAACTGTTGTAACTAAAACTTAATAACCTGTATTTTCACATAAATGTACAAATACAAAAATGATGTTCAGCGAATGTTTTTAATTCGAATAGATTTGTAAAATCTTCAGGCGTTGCGTCAATTAGCATTGCCTTTATTTCCAAAGTATGTTTTTGGAATGTATTAAACATTATTGAATTTAAAATGTGCCTTAAATGCATAATGTTCAAATTTGAGAAAATTGCGACAGTAATAATTCTGTCTGTTAAATGTTTAATGCCCTAGTAACAACACCTAATTTAACAAATATTCAATAATACCCAAACGAGAATGTAACGGTATATAGTTTTCGATTTGTAACAGTGCATCTGCATTTGATTTAAGTTTACTTTTCCTATAATAAATGGAATAATAAATTTTCTGCCACAAATATATGGTTAGAAGTATTTCACTATATAGACTATAGCCAGTAAGGTTTTTTAGATAATAGAGTAGTTTTTCTAAGATTCGTAAGAGTCTTTAAGGCATAACATCCAGGCAAATATTTTTCAGTTAGACCTAAGGACACATTTCTTATGATTGTTTTTACAATATTTGTAGCAACTTCTGATCCTTGATTTACTTTAAAATAAGAGATTCCTGCATTGTTTTAATTTTTTTTGGATTGAGTTTTCTACCGCCTGTGTTAATCTATTTCTTTCTAACGAAACTCTGCATTATTTTATAGATTGTTATTTATTATTTTTAGGTTATTCTTTTTAAAACAAATTTAATTTATTTATCTAAACAGAACGTAGAGAAATATAATAGATGTAAAGGACATGACATAAAGTTTTAGGGTTGTCGTCTGGGGTCATTTTGATGGGATGAAAGCAAGACGCAAGATCGATTGAAGTAATATAGATGCAAATGCATTTGCCGCTTCTGTCCTGTATAACCAATGCGTTAGGTATTGGATAATAATCGCCAATTGTTTTCTCGTTTGGGGCGTTTCTTCTTTTAATGTTCATTAGAATAATCAAAATAAGTGAATGCATCAAGAATTATTAAGTCTTATCATGTTTTAGCATAATAATGAGATGCATGGTGGTGGACATGTCAGGGTGAAGGAAATGTTACGTGCTGGATGTTTAGGCGGATAATGGAAGTCTGGCAATACAAACTAAACGTAATCTAATGTATTACCCAATAATAAACATATTAAAACTGGGATAACTAAAAGTAAAGAATCTGCATTTTCACACAAGACGTAGTCTCTCAAACTCATTGTATTATGGTAGGATCATAAACTGTTACGGTTTCTTGGTTCATTGGATGCATTGCGAGATATGCGCACAACAACATGACTAGCGTGCCGAGTAAGGAGACGGTATGTGGTCATCCCTGATGATGACTATGTTGTTGACTCGCATGTTGGTGCCGGATGAATTGTATTTAGTCTTTTGGCATAATTCATAATTTTGGCCAAATGGATAATTTGTAGATCTGTGTGGTCTGTGGCTAGTCACAAATCAAAAAAACGCCAGGACGATAAAATGCTATAGCATAGCAATATTTAAGGATGTCAAAGCACAAGAATTTAGTTCAATTAGCCTCAATTTCAATAATTAGGATATTGAATTCTTTGCAAGTACCTAACATGCTTTTGCCAGTAACATGGTTAAAAGACGTTTGAACGATTTTTAGAGGCATTCCATAGTAGTGCTTGAGGTGGAATAAAATGCCATAAATTTATTTTTTTTATTTATTTATTTTTGAGAGAGGCACTCTTCTAAAAATAAGTCCACAGTGTTTTGATACAAAATTTGACTCTTTATATATATATATATATAAGCTTGGCTATTACCAACAAACTATTTAGTGTGCGCCCTGTCCCGAGACAGAACAACACTTGCGCGAGCAGGTATAGTTTACTGTAAGCCTTTTCAACTGAAGAAAAAGTAACTTACAGTCATGTTTCTATTAGAGCATATGTTGATGTATTTGCCTGTATGTCAACCAAGGTACTTGAATTCGTAACCGAATTGTCCACAGATGGATTCCTCGGTACGAGGAGATGCTTTATTTCCAGATGAGAGATGTAACAGACATATGTATATATATATATGTATATAATAGCCAAGCTTTTGCACAATCAACGTATTGGCAAGAAACCTTCTACACTTCACTTTTTTCGCTAATAGGTCAATATTGCTTAATTAATTTGTCAATATAGGGAGTAATTAAATTTGACTTGAATAATTTTAGATTATCATTTTACGTTTTAGAAATGCAATTGTTTGGCTAACTGATGTCTTTCAACGAACACGATAATACGCTTGGTGGTACTTTTAGTTCGTCATTGGTCAATAGGCGCTCACTTTTTTTTGTATATGCGTAGCATGAACAGTGCGAACATCTCTTCCATTCGTGATTTATGTTTCAAGATTTACGTCCTGGGCGCGACCATTTGCTTGCTGCCCATAGCTTCCGCCACAGCTGTTTTCCAGCAATGTGTTTGCCTGGGATGCATGGCCGGCTACACTAGCACTAACCATTAGATTTAGCTAGCTCATCCAAATCATCTTTACAATATGCGCGGTGCCAGCTCTGCTAGCAAGTTGCCTACCAGCAGGCGTCCTACCGCCGATATCTTTTCGCTCTAGCAGCGGTCGTGTCTTTTGCGTCTGTGAGTGATCCAACCGCAAAACTAACTCTTTCTGCAGTTGTTCATAGGGCTCGTGGGCTACAGGTTCAAAGATCAGGTAGGGCCTTTCTCTTAGTGCCCGACAGTTGCGCGACTTAACAACGAGTCAAAATCAGGCCTGGCTTGACAATGCCCCAGAATCCCCCATGGCCATATAACGTGAGAAGTCTTCATTTTGTGAGTATCGCGTTGGTTAACATACTCAGATCAAATCGGTATCCCTAATTTGTGGAGGTGTGAGTGAGTGGTTGTTGTGTAACTAAGTCGTCGTGGCAAGCGACTGCGTGGAGGCGACGGCCTTGAAGTGATGGCGTGACGTAATTTGAAGATTGATCCTCGAGTGGTTGATACGGTTCGGTGGTTGACTCCTTGAATCTTTTCTTGTGATGTCTGGTGGGTTTCGGACTGACCACCTTGCCTCCTCGCTTGTACCGCTATTTGAAACTCTACATCTCCCCTGATGAAGTTTGGAAAGCTTCCATTGGCCCTCACTGATGCGAGAAGAAAGTACGGTTGATTTGGGGTAGGTTGTGCTGCAATTCTTGGAAGAACAGGCTAAGGCAATGCAAACACTTGAAAACACTAATTTACGGCGGGATGTTTAAAGATTTATAAAAATTATTAGTGATGTCGAGTTTTGGAAAGTGTAGGTAACCGAGGATATTGATTTATGACGGGATGTTGGAAAAAGTTACGGAATGCTAAGAAATCCTTACAAAATAATATAGCAAATCCCTTGGATGGCCTTAAAAAGCTTAGAATCTATGCTAGCAGGTATATTGTGGTTTCTTCTAGTGCAAAGATATACGATAAGTTAGAATTAAGTTGCACAATCTGCTGTTTTGTAACCTCAATTGCAACATTTTCACATAAATTATAATAGTAGTCCTTAAAATTGGCCGTTTTGCATTTAGTTGGTGATTCGCTTTGCACGATTGTTGGCATTATCTTATCTCTGAGGCAAACTGAATTTCAGCATATAAAAGATTCATGGTAGATATCTGAAAGGTGATATTGAAAAAATACCTTTTTGTCCAAATTGGGATTAGATTTGTTATTTCCCACTCATAATCAGCGACGACAAACACACTGAGGTCGCAGTTGACTAGCGATTTCCTTAAGCAATCGCGAGACAACAATTCAAGAATCATTTCATAGAATTCATAGATTTTAAAATGTTTAAGAAGAATCTATATTGTTGTCTCACAGTTGTTTCGCACAATTGCTTGTTAACTGCGATTTCAGCTGATATTTGAATGAAAACTCAACCTAATCTAAATTATGATTTAAGGATAAACATATTAGAACTGCGATAACTAAAACTTAATAATCTGTATTTTGAAACACCAGAACAAATACAAAAATTATTGACATAAATGTTCATGATTAGTGTTGTGAAATCATGAACATTTATGTCAAATAACATTGACCTTTTTCCAAAAATTGAATGTTTTAAAGTGTAGTTAATATTGTTGAATTTATAATTCAATAATATTATAAAATAATATTATCCGGCAGCAACAAATTTGTCTGTTAAATGTTTAAAGCATTGGTAAGATAATTCGAAAATATTCAATTTTACTTATAAGTGAATGTAACAATATCTAGTTTTCGATTTATGACAGTGCATATGTAATTAAATTAAATTTGCTTTCCCCATAATGAATAGTATAATCATGCACCTTTTACCTATATCTGAGTAATTTTCAGTTTGGCTACGTAAAGGAAAGAAACCACTGAAAGGTTTTATGATGTATAATGAATTATCTGCCAAAAATATATGGTTGGAAGTAATTCACTATATAGCAAGTAAGTCCTTTTCAATAGTAAAGTAGTTTTTCTGGGATTCATTAGACTCCGTAAGGCTAACATGCAGGAAAATATTTTCCAATTAGTGCCTAGGATAGAATTGTACTTAATGATAGGACGATATTAGTTAATAGACTAATTTTGAAAGAAGAGATAATTTACATAGAGAAATAAAAAAACTACAACGTCAGGACGTCAGGAGATGGAGAAGTTTATCATCAATGTTAGAGTAGTATAAAATAATCAATCCAATGTAAAATACCAAAGTTCAATCAATTTTATTGCTTTGTTACCAAATTTGAAGAAATTTTTAAGCCGAGTGATACAATAGAATTTTTCTTGCTCCGCAGATTTGGCCTATATATAATAAACATTGAAATACAATTTTCGATTACAATGATAAAATATTTTCCGTTCGTGATGTTTATTTTCTTACTATGCTTCGTAACGTTCGCACAGTTACTTCAACGAAAGGGTCCTACGTTTATTAAATTATTATTTTAAAAATAACAATAAAAAATAATCATATTTTGAATGAAAAAATTATGAATTTATCGTTCATGATTATTGTTCATTCATTTATTATCAAATTTATTAAACAATTGCATGGTATTTCGAAGGATTGAGTGCAAGAGATATCCGCGTCTTGTTTATGTTTTCAGCAAAATTTATGGTATACACACCACAACTATAACTATCGGACGGAATATGCTAGATATGCTATTTTTAAGGGATGTGAATCAAATTGGACATAATTCTAAAATATTTCGTGCAATTTCAATTTTGGAAAAGCACAAAGAATCTAAAATATAAAAATTATCTAATAGCACATCACAATATACCAAGCATCACTGATTACCATCGACATAAATGGGGGCAAGTAATATAGTTGCTTTTTAATTGAATGCCTCAATGGGCATTTGAGCATGCGTTATTAACTTAACAGAATCCAAGCATAATACTATTTGGATGCATGTGTTGCTTCTATTCATTAAATACAAGAAAAAGTTTATAATTGCGTCGTTCAACCAGATTTGGCAAGTGTCATCCGTTGACAATATAGTGCTCCATAAATCCATAAATCAAAGAAATGTGTTTATTAACAATAATTATAAATAAATAATTGATAGATATAATAGGATTGTTTAACCTGTGTGTGTTTTCCCCAATTTATTTTCTGGGATATCAAACTTGCGCTTCCTATTTTCCGTATTGCTTGTGCGTGGAATTTTAAGTTTAACTTCTGTATTATTATTTGATTGGTAGTGAAAGTGCCATAAAAAAGTTGATAAAAGAGAGACTGTTTTTATTTGGACGTATTGTTTTCTATTTGGAGCAAATATTCTTCGACGTCCAATATTTCGTTCTTGGAAATATTATTTCTTTCATGGTCCATGCAGGAAGCTTTTGTGAGGAAAATTAATCTAGTGCTGATTAGTACTGTTAAATCTTGTACATATATTTCGCATTGTCTAATATCTTCAAACTTAAGCATTTATTCTTCAAGAATATAGTTTCTATTAATGTGTCCGCAAATAATTTCAGAAAAATGAACGCAGCTTTTGAATTTTATTAGGCAAGTTCAGATTCCTAATGTTTGAATTATAATTATTATTAATATCTGTAACCAAATTCATAACATTCCACGCTTTGATTACAACGTTAATTATAGCAACAATAAAATGTATTGTAATTGTTCTGAATGAGGTCACTGTTTATATTTTTCTGTGCAAAATTTTGGAAAGTTTTCTAACCAAGTTATTAATTAATACTTATTACCGCCGCGTAATAATAAATTTGGGGTGTACCTGATGCAACCTTCCTACACTCGCTACAGTTGCATTAATAAGCACATCAATTTTGTCACCGCAATTATTTCTGGCACATTCTATCAATTTCATTCGATCATACTTTCAATTTGCTTTGAACAAAAAATAAAACTTGTAGTTGGCTTCTGACGTTTTTATATACTCGGGATGGCTTTCGCTCATATGAAATATATCTATAATGTTATTTGTTTGTATATCTGACGTTTGTTGCCCATTTCTACTATTTCACTTTTCTATTTGTTGTGTCTAGTCTAACTTTTGCCAGATTTTTGCTTCTCTATACAAAGGTAAATTTGAATTTTGGCACATGATTTGAACAAATCTAACTATTGAATCTAAATCAAGTTTATTTGCTACCAGAATATTAATCAACGTGTCTGCCAATTTTAGTCATTATTGCTCGCTCATTAACAAAAGCAACAGTTACTACTTAGTTTACAAACAATGTATGTAGAAGGCGATGTACCTTTGTAACTAATTGCTTACAGTCTAAATTCTAAATATAAAAATTAGATTGACACCCCCATTTCAATAGTAGAATATTTCCAAAGTAGTTGTTAAGAAAATTTTTGTTTTGTTATCAATAAATTTAACATAGCGAAATTCTTCTAGGAAGCACTTGAATAACCCTAGTCAGCCAAAAATACGTTTTACACATATACATGTTCAATATGCGATCGAGAGCTCCTACCCTCATCGGTGCTACATCAGAATCATGGTTTTCACCACTCTACATAGCAATGTAAAAGGATGCACGCAATTACATTTTATCTACTTATTAGCCTTAGCCTTATTAGCGCCTTTCCTAATGAGTTACCAAAAATTCATTTAATTGTTTGTCCCGGGATCTCTCTCTCTCACTTTCTTCATTCTCTTGAAGATGATAGCTGCCGACTTGGCTTCTGTCAGCACCAGTAAGTAACCCATATGCCCACCCTTCGTCTTGGATGTTGCCAATACAGCCAGGCCGCCGGTAAATCCAATTCTCTTTGCATTATATATTACCCAATGTCATGCGGAAAGCTGCTATAACACCGAGCAAGTACACTCCTCCCCTGTGATTAATCCCCGATCACAAGTTAATGTTAAGTGTGCCGAGTGAGTTGAAATGTTGTCAATTCATCGTGGCAAACTGCAAGCAAATTGTAATTCAAACAAGTAGTTGGCAAATCGATTATGGAATTCATACACACTACAATGAAAGCAATTGCGAACAAAAGAAATAACGATCGTAGCAGCGGAAACGTCAATGAAAATGTAAATACAAGTCATGGTCGATATGTCCAAGTAATACGAATTATTGACGTTGATCGCACAATCGTACTATTTCCAGACTCAAAACGTAATTGATCCAGGTTGAGCCTGCAAATAGTAATAACATAGTAATTCCTTAACATTAATTATTTTTTGTTAAAGATATCGTAAAACTCACCAATATGTAACAAACAGTGTAAACATGATGTAAACAAAACCGTAAACGCCGACATTTTTGTCAACAGATATAACCTCTAAGCGTAACTGTTCATTGACTTCTTTAGGTCCTTCTAAATCCCAGATGCAATACTTTGAATTGTGTTATTTCTTTGCATGCATTACTTCTTTGGACTGGCGGTGTCCACAAAAATTTTCGGATTCTTTCTATATTAAATTAAGAGGGTTTAAACCAATATTCTCTATTTAATGAAAAGAACCTCAGTACCGTTTATCCAAAATATTTTTTTCAATAACCTTCCTAAATAGTGTTATTGATGTGTCATGTTTCCAACAAATGTTTACCCACGTGTGTGTCAACTGGAGATAAATAATCATCGAGGAGAGAAACATCGGCGACTTTGTAAACAGCACGGGCTAGATTAATCGTCGTACATTGTGTTCACCAACAATTGTTTCATCACCACATAGGAACTATTCAAAATCCTAATTCAAAGCACACCGTTCAAATACTAACTAATAACATCGTCCCTCCATTGGGATTCCAAATAAAATATTTTACCCTGGAGATCCAACAAATAGATTCTTGAGAAGCGTACCATATTTTTCCACAAACTTCAATTAAACCTGCTGAGACAGATAACTCATTACAAATTCCATATAAAAGTCTTCATTTTCCATTTCCTATTGGGCCAAATCCAGCGACAACACCAGAAAATACTCGTACTTCTAATATTACAATAAACAGGCAGGTCAGGCAGGCATTTTGCTGTTAACGGTGTAGGGATTTACATAAAACTCCTACCATCATTCACCACACCATACAATGTACCGAACGCCCATAAATCCACGCATTCTTCCGGCGTGGATGCAGAATCAGCACCACGTTGCATAAACATCACGCACATGCCGAGTGCACGAGCGCCACGTCCCTATAAAAACGCAGAACCTTTCTTCGGAAAGGGGCAGTCAATCTCTGCCTGCTCGGGGGAGTCAGCCTCGAGAGTCCACAGCAGCAAGTCCAACTCAGCCATCCACTGCGGCGAGCCAAACCTGGTCACAATACAGCAGTCGAGTTAAGCCCGATCATCCACAGCCGCTTACAGCAGCCAGCCGCTCGCCACCGCTCAGCCGCTCCCCACCACTCAATCGCTCACAGCAGCCAGCCGCTCGCCACCGCTCAACCGCTCAACCGCTGACAGCAGCCAGCCGCTCGCCACCGCTCAGCCGCTCGTCACCGCTCGGTCTCCCATCGCCGCATCACTGCAGCCCGCTACAACCCCGTGTTCTCCGGTAGGACTCACCCAGTCGCCACCGTACCCCGACGTACGCGCACAAACCTTCCACAAAGGATTTGCGAAGATGCCTTTTCTATCAGAAAAGTCTTTTCAACTTCTTTTTTATCAATTAAAAATAGCACGTAATGAATTTCCATCATACAACATGAATTTGTTAAGACGACAGATAGAAACCATTATTTTCACAAGTTGCCCAATTTCTTGTGGGAAGAGTACAATCATATTTTATGTAAGAATTCCAAAAAAAGCGGTTCAGCTGAAATTCTGTGTCAAAACTTGACATAAGCAAAAATTGTGCGATTCATGTACTGAATATGATAAAAGATAAAAATACCACGGATGTAGGATGAACCTCGAACTGATTCAATTCAAACCTGCCTGCAAATAAAAAAAATTAAAACTTATTTTTAAAATTTCAAAACCAATATTACCTTCAAGATAAAAATATTGAATATGTGAAAGAATAATCCCAAGATTATGAGGACGCTCCTCTATCAGCTCCTCGCTGGCTATCGTGGATAAGAAATGACGAAATATTAGACAAGAAAAAAACATCTATTTTCTTATGTAACCGGAAAAAAAATAATGTTGATATGAGACTGTCTGCAAAAATACAATAACGTTTAATAATAATAGTAATAATAAGATAACGATTATTAATGGATGGTTACAGCTATGTTTTGTCGTACTATAGGTAATGGAACGTAGGTTTTAATTAGTCGTAAATAATAAACCTGCCTAAAACATTTTTGCTGTTTATTCTTATTAAGTAATTCGTCTGGCTCGGTTATGTTAGGAGTATTTATAAAATTATTAGTTGTAGGTATTTGTTGCAATGAACTCAATTGATAAAGTTGGATATATAATATTTGGAATCAAAAGGTAAAATGTAAAATTGGCAGCCAATGTTGAAGCTATAGTGTTTAAACTTATAGTTTATTGTATTTGCTGCATGATTGCAAAGAAAAATTTCTTGATCAATTAGTATCGATACAACTCAAGTATCATACAATTACAGCAAACATAATCTGTGCATCAGGCTAAAATTCAGTCGCCAACGCCGAAAGTTTTTTGTTTATTTACCGAACAAGCTTACTGTGCCATGTGAACTTCTTATCCCATGCAAGGTAAGCATTTTACGACTCAAGAGATTATTCATAGCTGTTGTATGTTGCAATCGCCCAAGTCTTTTGTTTATTTGAAGAAGGCATTCACTGTGCAAATATAGTTTACAGTCAGATATTCTTTTAAGTCCCAGGGAAGAAACACGCTGGTAGACTGCATGTATGTGCATATTATTTTAGCATCAAATAGATAGAGCTAATCATTCTGCTAATATAACAATAAAAGGAAAGCGGATGTGCATTGCAGAAATACAAAATCCAATATCTGAAAATGAAAATTAGAGAGGAACCCCAAAAGCATTTATAAAAAGCAGTCAAAGCCAATGCAATATGTTCATATGTCGAACACACATAAACTCAACGATAATGCTGATAGTCCCACACATGACAATAAGAGTAAAAATGTGAAGCTTTTTGTTGCGTAGGGATTATGTAGTAAAACTAAATTGCTCGTTGACTATTTTCCCAACCTTCCACGAAATCCGCACAATGGTTATTGACCTAAGTATCCCCGCGCCACCATCGTCAAATTCTACGCTACGTTGCTGACACTCCTTAGTTTATCCGTAACCCTTAGCAGTGGCTAAGAAATAATCCAGTAGCAAGCAATGATTAAATGACAATGAAGAAAGAACAAAATCTGACAAATGGACAGTACGTCAAAATCCAAAATGTTTAGGGTTTCCTAGGGTTCTAACGCGGAGAGTGATTGCAATCAATGAATTTGCAAATTTGAAATCTTCAAATAAAATAACATTTTCAGCAATTCTGGGAACTTTCACTGATTAAACTATGGAATTTGCACGTTTGCAATGTTGTTATGATTTATGTTCTGTGTTACTTGGTAACTGGTGACATATTAAATCAATAGAAATTACTCGAAATCAGTTATATTAAAAGACTGGCTGACCATTTAACTAAACGTAATCAACCGAACATTCCTAATGTCACCATTACGCATTTGAACCACAGCGCGGGAAATAAACAAATCAAATTTCTTTATTGTTCAGTGGTAACATAATTCTACTCACCCAAGCAGCAAGAAAGAGTAGAACATCATTACATCCTTGTTACATAATTTTTTCTAGTCGGCTACGTTTAACTACTATATTTATTCTCTCGCCATAATTGCACGACGCAGGGACGTCTTGCAACATTTAAGCAACATTGATTGCGGTTAGGTTGGAATACTGGCTAATAAATGGACGTAATAAACTACGCATTGCGGCGTGAATTATAAAGGGCCCATTCCGATTGGAAAGGGCGGACGGCGTTAATATATATATAATAAATAATAATATAGCACACAGAGTGATTGAGAGTTAACGCAAATGAAGATATTTTGCAAACAGTTTAGGTAAAAGCTTATATCTTACTAAGTGTGAGAATGTAGTCTTCTGCAATTTGTACTGTTAACAGGAGTATTCCATGTAAAACAACATATTTTAAAATCAACAATAATAAATAATCGGTAGTGTAACAAATTAAACTAACCATACCTCTGTTATTAAAATATGGTAATAAGTTAAATAATAAGTAAATAATATTGTAAACATAGGTGAAGAATCAGTATTGTTACCCAGGGTATTATCAATGTTAATCGTCCCAACTGCATCCATACGTCAAACTCAACTAGACTTTTCCACAATCACGACGTTCATGATAGTGGCCTTCTCTTTAATATCTTCTCTACGTGGCATTTCACCACGAATATCTGAAAGATGTATAATAAGTGTTGAAGCAGTAACTATTTTATCCCCTTTCAGGTTAATACCAAACTGCGAATCGGAATGTATTAGTCCCAACTCTAAAACGGTGTTATTTTAATACTTAGAACTTTGAAGATATATGCCAATTGCATTTCACTATAGTTCAACAGTCCGCAGCAGTGCCCACCATATTCCGAAGCGATTTACGGACAAACGCAGGAAGAAACTGCAGGTATTATGACAAAAAAAAATTCGTCCGTAATAAAAGAGTATGTGTAAAAACAACGTTTCTACCAAAATAAATAAATCCTTTCGGTTTTCTTTCTTTGCCGTGTGTACATCATTAACTGCAGCATAACCACGAGCCACTATCCAAAAACTCAAGTCTCAGCAGGTGATTACCCCAATGCACCTGGAAATATATTGTAAATGTTTCTTGGTTAAATTTGGATAAACTCTGCTTCATCTGATAGAGCAATACATGTGTGTCTCCACATCACCTTTTAATACCTTTAATACCAGGCCATGTAATCCCATGTATTAGTATGAGGCCATATTAGAATATCAAACTCTGTAAAATTATTTTTGCACCAGCACTATAACGTCGATTGAACCCATTCAGATACCGGTCGTCACCTAAGAGAATATATGCTTCGAGCAGAAATAGTAGGAATTTATCCCAATACCAAAGCCAAAAACTATTCTAACCCAGTCTCCACATTAAGAACTGACCCCATCAGGTCAGAACTCTTGCGTCGCATATTCCTCAAATTTCCTTCTAGTATTTTCTCAATATCGCTGTCGGTTTTCCGGCATAGTATAATATCTTACAACTTTCCTTTTCTACTTTTCTTTTCTTTTCTACTGCATCTGTATGTTCGAATATTTTCTATATTAATTACGTTAATAAACTGGGCTTATAATTTGCGGCACAGTGTAATTACACGGGTTGTTGTAAGCAAGCACTCTTTACATTAATTTAGTCCAAATAATTGTTTTGCAAGATTTAAAGTTCATTGAACTGGAGAAATGTTTCTCCCTAATCATATATAATATTTGCCTGAAGATTACATGTAGTGCCAGAAACCATTAGTTTTCAGTAAAATTTGTTTTATTACGCAAAACTTAAATGTTGTAGTAGTAAAATGCAGCTCTTAAAACTTTGCGCTGCACAAGAATATGCCGAAAACTAAGATTAAACCAATCAAATTAAATAAGTTAATGCTTTTATGTTAAGTACTTTGGTTTGCATTATTGTGGAAGTAAGAATTCATATTAAGCCCTTCTTTATAAACTCTGTGAAACTGCTTTGGTTCATTACAATCATTTCACAATCCCTTGAGATATATAACGTAGCATGACCGCCAGAGAAATTGCCCACTCCTATTAAACAAATACCGTTGATGTACAGCAACACCCGACGATATGGCTCAGAAGGAATTACTCCGAGAAAGCATCCCACGGGGGATGTGTGAGACTTACAAAAATGTTGATGGTAGGTTGTAGGCTGCTTAGTGGCTGCTTCGTTACAATTATCTTTATTTGGGACGCTTACTCTTGGAGTTTTGATCTTTTAGAGGCACTAGAGCTCGGCACAAAGTAACGTCTCAAGAATATTTTTCGAGCGGGATTACTCTACACGTAGCTAATCCGGACAAAATTTCACGATTAACACGTTTCGAAAAATATACGAATAACTTTGTTAAATTTGTATCTATTTCTCTGGACTCTAATAGAATAATTTAAGATAGAATTGTAGAGTTAGAGTGGATTCCATAAAGTTTTTCGAGTGAGTAATCTAATATGTACCAACCATATTTATAATTATTGCTAGGCAATAGTAATTTGATACGCCGGAAGGCAGATATTCTTTAAATAAATTAAACATTTTTAGAAGAATACAATATTCAGATTAATAGAACAATCATCTTTTATACGTTAAGGATTAACGCGTTGATTAATTACAATGTAAGTCATTAATAATTAATTATTTAACTTGAGCATGCAACGCTTCACATATATAGATCATAAAAGCTTCAGATTTCTCATCTTCACATTGAACTTCGTTTTCTCAGTGATACTCTCATGCTGTAAATGCACTTCATATATTTCTTCATTTCACCCCTCAACATTGCAGTGCTTCTTTCTTTTCTACTGATTACTTTATCTAAAAAAATAGCTAATTGTTAGCTAGTTAGAAAGGGCAGTTATTATAGTTATTACATCGACGCACGACAAACGTGCTTCCAACAAATTCACCCCTTATTCGCGCCCGACACGCGTAATTCAAAATTTTTATATATATAATAACAATAAACACCGGTGAAAATTGCTAGGAAGATATAACACAAGGAACAAACAGCGTATGCAAACATGCGTAATGGAAGGCAACATGAACAAAGAATAAAACAAATAATTAACAAATTGGCACATAAATACAATAAATTAATTATGACAGGAGCAAAGAACAAAATTACACTAAATACAAAGCAATAAACCCCACCAAATAAATTGCAAAATTACTTTATATCGTCGTGTCTTGTGAAAATGTCGGCGGAAAATTAATATACACGTGGGCTGCAATATCCTATCTAGATCGCTATATATACATACAC
>JAODGC010049846.1:2135-14635 GCA_027574925.1 Ecitoglossa quadriceps | reverse complement strand
ACACCATCAATCAAACCACCAATCAATTCAATCATACTGTACAGTTTAGTTTAGAAGTTTGATATAGTTATTGGTCATTTGTTTAATTCCACGGTTGTTGTTTTTGCTGTCACCCACCTAGTGACCTTTCGAACAATTACCAAATCTACTTAACATTGGGTATGATTTTACCCACGCTGGTCATAAACAAAGACCGCATTCCCAACTTCCACTACTGGCCCCCACCTAGCTAAACATTTTGCTTAAGAGGACCACTCTTGGGTTTCAACTACAACGCTACCAATTGAGGTGTTAGTAAGCTTATGCTAATATAAACCAATAATATTCTCCCATCAAAGACTAGATAAACCATCAGATATTGATTATGAATTATTGGGCAATTGGGCAACTAGTTCCATAGTTGTTCACTGGAATCTAATCTAAATTGATCTCCAAATACTCCCTGCCTTCTAATACATCGTGAATACCCTCCTAATACCAATATCAACTTCAGTAATTAACTATATTCGATTACATCGATCGGTTTACCAAACCATTGCTGATGCTTACAATTGTGAGCAAGCTGTAACTTATGTGGCAGGTAGTGCTGTACCACTGCATTCTCTGCATCCTTGACATCAACTTCCTCTCGCCGCCGATTCCGGTCGCAGAACCAGTTTCCACTTCCGCAATCTTCACATACACAATACACGCCCTATGCCGGAAGACGTCCTTGTGTGGACAATGCAATTCTCATCCACATTAGTACAACAACCCATAATTTCCACACATCGTCTTCTTAGTTCCTGATCAGCCAAGCAAATAATTAAAATGAAGCGGAAATTGCACTGAAGGAAATTAGATAATAAACATAAGCTTTGACCACGTTTTCCTCTGGCCGCTAGCATAGATTATTCATCTAAGGATTTTAATACAAACAACCTGACTTAGATTAACCATTACGCCAACGAGCAGAGCAAGTCATTGAAGGTTGAAGGTAAGTTGGTCCAAGAGCAAGGATAACGCACCACGCATCGACTATATAAACCTGATGCAATGCAAATGACAACATCAGTCAATTTGTATTGACCTAACCAACAAGAAAGAATCAAAGTGAATCAAATCACTACTTACTAAACTGTCGAACATAACTAGTGGCGGGAGAGAGATGTAAGTACAATTTTAATTAATCATTTATAAATTACATTTCTAGCATAAAACTTTATTTATTAAAGCAAATAGTGACAATATACCAGTATAGTGATTGATTTAAATCAATCGAATGTGAATACAACGCAGTGTTGAAATTAAATCATGGAAATTAATTGAATATTCAACTTTTTACAAATAATGTAGATTTAAACAATTTGCACTTGGTGAATTTATTCCAAAGTACCTATATTTACACCCACAAAATATATATTGAGATTATCCACGTCAAACTGCTCAATGCGATTGAAAAGCCTTTATCGCATTTTAGGCACATTTTAAAAGTCACTTGTTCTGCGCGTTATTCCAATGTAGGCTTAGTTATAAACATTTTAGTTTAATCATTCGAGTTATATGTTTTTTAGTGAATTCAGTTCATTCTAGTTTGGTAAAATGGCAGTCTGGTTTAATGACATTAACGAAATATTTCATTCAAACACGTTTTCCACTTTGTAACAATTCAACTGCTGCATTATTATTTGTATCGAATAATTGTTTCACTAATCCACTTTAATCCACATACGTCATAATCATGCGCAATTCATGTGGATGAAAAAATGACGAAAATGTCCCGAGAAAGGAAAATCCTTGACTAATGCAAGCAATCGATCTCATGGTGCTTCCTGGTTGAGTGAATAAACTGAGCTCAATGCTAAATCTTTGTCTACAAGTCCAAACCAGTCAAGCCTGTTCCACGTGCACTGAAATACTCTCTTTATGATTCCAGCTTTTAAAATGTCTTCAGTCATCATTTGTATTATCTTCGTTATAATGGCTTGTGCTAATGCACAATATAACCTAGTTTATAACCTAAACTCGCCGCCAGTTGGCGTTGTACATCAGTCTAATGCAGTTGATCCTCGCCATCTGGCTCATCCTGTTGTGGTCGCCAATGCTGCGCGCGATGCTCAACTTCCACCGGAGTTGACCAACGATTTCTACAAGGACCCACATATTGCTCAAGCTCTGGCACGTGAATCATGGTTTACAGACAAGGAGTTCCCAGTGTTCAACCGACAAGCTGAGAAGATCCCTCGCACGGAGATTGCGAAGATTATCAAGCGCATCCGACACGAAGAGAGGAGACGTCGAGCCATCTAGTAATGGATTACCATGGAGGAATGATAAGAGACAAATGGCATGTGTGTTGTAATCAATGAATGAAAAGTTTAACAAATTATTTATTTATGTGTGAATGCTTTGTATGAATTTATTATCAATTGAATGTACAGTGTTGTGAATAAAATTAATTGTTAAACACCAACCATTTACTTTAATATTAGGTTACTAACTTAAGTGCTTACACTTTAGCCATCACTAAAAAATTAATTAAAAAAGAATTATTATGCTACATTAGAAACTTTACACTCATTCAAAACTTACACAATTTTCTTATTTCCCATGTGGATCACCTAGTACAGTTTCAACCACGCCTTCGACTGTTGTTGCGATGATGATAAAAAAACCAAATACGAATAAACAGAGACATTTAAACAGGTACATTATACTGGTGTACAATTATAATTTAATGCATTGCATTCATTAACAAGCTGTTTTTATAGCAACTTGCTTAATTAGTGTAAACAATATCGGCAAAAATGTCCAACTGAAAAACATTTTATCACAACAAACTTGCTTATTGCTGAATTGTCAATTCAAGCAATTACAGTTGTTATTATTTGTTTATCATTAATTGCTGTGTATTGTTTTATCATTGATTATGTACCATAGATATTTAGCGCTCCGAGTGTATAAAAAAAGCATCTCACATTTATTTGTCTCTCATCGTTGGTTGTTGTATTCATAAATTATATGTTTACTCCTGCGATAAACATGAAAGTTCAAAACATAAATCGTAAGAGTATATTGAATAAATATAGGAGGTGCGGACAAGAGCAAAGGCAGTTTGATTGAAAATTATTTTCTAATAAGCCAACGATCTATTTAATAAATATTGGAATATTGTATTGATACGTACTAAATATTTGACGCTGTAAAAAAAAGATTTTGGTGTGTTGACTACTTCAGTTAGAGTTATTAGTGTTCAAGCAATTGTGACGCGCGAGAGAGTCGGGAGATATGCAGTGAGTTGGGAGTACAAGTGAGAGGGAGAGTGGCACGCTGGCGCAGTATGCTTTCTTATTATCAGTGTTTGTGGTGGGCAGTGTTGTCGCGTGAGAGAGTCGGGAGGTATGCAGTGAGTAGGGCGTAGAAGTGAGAGGGAGAGTAACTCACTGACGCTGTATGCATTCGTAGTGCTTTACGTGGGCAGCGCTAACGCGTGAGGGAGTCGGGAGATATGGAGTGAATGGCAAGTTGAAGTGAGAAGGAGTGTGACTTACGGAAGCAATTCGCGATTTTGCCTAAGCTACGCACTCGAATTAAACCAAGTTGGGTAATATTTATTTCAATTATGGATAATATCGTACTATTCTGTTGTACGTTTTCGGCATATTGCTTTGGTTTATTTAACACTTTGATGTAGCGTTCATTAATTTATATTGTCAATGGTCAGTATTATAGGATATAGTAGTCCATTCTTTGCCAAGGGATGGATATTTTGAGGGTTGTTTGATTGAGACAATTGCCGTAGGGGTTTGAGACTTGAAGTGTCCGACTAAACTCATCTCAAAACAATAGCACAATATAGATAATAACCTTAATAAATATTATCTCACTTGATTTAATTTGGGTTTCTAGTTTAGGAATTATTTTGCTTCAAACAAAGCTTACTGTGCCAATAAAATCTTCTCACTCCTACACCCTAGTTACTTCATATCTCTCGACTCTCTCTCGAAACAGTACTGTTTACTACTACAGGCTACTTTTAACAATAAAAACTCTAAAACTAAAAATGGTAACCTGACGAAAATTAATTAAAAATGCAATAAATATCAGACAATTCAAAACTATAATTTCTATTTGAGTAAGTAAATTATAATTGATTTTATTTATTTATTCAATTTTGATTACTTCATAGAAATCTATTTCTGATTGTGTTCACCACATATCTCATAAATACAGTCAATAGTATTAATGGCTTAACTCAGTCAAATTAAATATATATTTTAACACCTTAAATAACATTAATGCCTATTGTTTTTGCATATAAATGTAAAGTAACAGGTTTAACATTCATGGATAGTCGTGACAAGTAAAACACTAAGTGTCAGGACAGTTATTACTTGGTTTGAATATTTATGTCATTTACTTTCTAATTTATTAACACCATTACTTTTCTCTATTTTAAATGATTGTTCATAATTATACGTCATGTGTTTACTATTGCATATGTGGCAATTAACCAAAGAATTTGCATAAATAACTCGAGCTCGTACCAAAGTAAGTTTTGTTGTTCATGTTGGCTTAGATCATTGAAAATTGTTATTGTAATTACGGTTGAATAACAACGACAATGAATTTTTTTAAATTATAAAATATTTTTGGTGAGTTGGAACGTTACTTCTTGTTTACAACTTTTTGTCACTTACCAAATATTTGAGCTTATAACAATAATTTTGTTATGTTGATTGCTTTAGTTTTCTATAACTGAAGAAAATATTGAAAATTGAAGAAAGTAAAATATTGATGTTCATAAAACTCAAACAACAGGACATAGACTACCAGGGACCTTAGAAGATGCTACCATCTATAAACTGGATCAGTATAAGTGAGGTAGGCAGAACTAAAGCAAAGAAAGAAACACTTGCCACTTTTCTTTAAAACCTCTATTATACCTTAGAAAACAATCGAAGAAATATGATCAACTAACTCGACTAAAATAATAACATCTCGTTCTAAATTTAGCTAAATCCTACACACAACAACTTTAGCATACATAACAACTTCAATGACTCTGAATAAATCATAAAAATAAATAAAAAACGGTATTGGCAATAATGGCAATAAATATTATTCAAACTGGTTCAATTTGAGTTGATGTTGAAAGATAGCTTGTGTCGGTATATTAGTTTTCTTCTTACTTGTACTCCCTACTCACTGCATATCTCCCGACTCTCTCGCGCGTCAGCACTGCCCACTTTGAACACTAATAATAAGACAGTATGCTGCGTCAGTGAGTCACTCTGCCTCTCTCTCCTACTCTCTACTCGCTGCATATCTCTCGACTCTCTCACGCGCCCACCTAAAGAAGACAACACATCGAAAATATTTTTAAACATAAATTATTCAGTAAGCGTCAGAATAAAATAATTTGAATATAATATAAACTAAATTATACGCATTAACACAATGAACAGAACGTAATATCCAAAAGTCATGTTCAAGTATTGAAAGCTGTTGGAGTGTTTTTAATAAATAGCTATAGTTTATGTGAAAACATTGCATTTGCATTTATATTTTAATAAATTACCATTAACATTAAGTGATGATGTAGTTACGAATCATCAAATAGAAAATTTTAATTACTTCATGCTCCATCAACACTACACGGTATTTGATAAGTTTTGTGTACATTTATTTCGTAATTTTTGATATTTCATAATAGCACTTGGTTTGAATTTGTAGTGATGATGTTAACTTAACATCCACCAACTTTATTCTATTAGATGCATTTTTAAAATTGTAATGTAACTAAAGTTGCTCTCGCATCATTTGGGTTTGTTTTCCAAAATATCAATAAAACAGCAAAGTGTAAACAACAACATTCATGTAATTTATATGTATGAATAAATAATATATTTGATTATATGTAGTTACTTAGTAATCTATTTAAATCACATGAACTGAATATACTACCTCAATTCTGTTTTTACTGTGGAAAAACAAAACTTTTTTTCGAAATAATACCTTTTACTCTAATTTAATCCAATAAACTATTTAAAAAAAAATTAACATTATTATTAAAATTGTATGTTTTTACAATAAAAAAACCTTTTTTTTTTGGTGTTGAATATTTTAGCTGAATTTTATTTTCCGTGAAAGACACACCAAGTATTAATAAGTGTTTTGTTTTGTTGATTTATAAAGTGTTTGTAATTCATTTAATTCAGATTCATATCAGACACTTTATAAACAAAATCAACAAAACACATTTATTTTTATTATGGCTGCAAAACAATCTCCTTTAGGATAAATATGTAGACAATGCATTACCAAAATGTTTTTGTAATCAAACAAAGCAAAACACCAATGCTTCTGGTTCACGTTGTTTACATCCTACTCTGGTTTTTCTTCTCAGCTTAATTCTCAACGCTCTACAGTATCAGCAGCTCCATGACAGTTTATCTTTCTCGGAGATGCATATGTAATTCGATCAATCAAAAACATGATGGAAAATTTACTAGCGCATAGTAACTACTCCTTTGGATGTCATTTTGACTTTATCTTGGGATCCCAAAAGAAGAACTAAGGAAGGAATTTTACAGTGGGCCTGCTCTATAGAATGCAGATAATATTATTAGGACAATAATGTTATTCGAATATAAAGTGGCAATTTATTTCAATACAATATTATTTTTTGTGTATTTGTAAACAATATTTTTGTACGATTTCTGAGACGAAGGACTCATTTACATCACATTCCATTGTATATTAAATGGCAATAGTCTATTTTTATACAGTGTGTTGGAGCTAACAACATAAAGTAGTATCAATTAAATCGTAAATCATAACATGGTAATATATTTGAAAATTTATTTATCAGGCACACTATAAAAACCGTCAGTTCCAGCTAGGAAGCAGTATAGCTTTACTAATTTTGCCAAATAGAATTAGTCATTGGTCATTACATAACCTCAAAACAAAAAAAAAACAAAAATATCAGGTACCAGAATACTCTAATCATCGTATAGTTAATACCAAATGTAATTTTTATCCAAATCACAAAATGCAACAAAAGTGCTTTAATTATTGAGGGAATTCGAAAGAAGCTTTTAATTACAATACCTTGAGTGTTTATTAAAGTACAATTGTGGCAAGATATGTCACCGCGTTCTTTGCACAATTGTAAATCCAACTTCTACAAGTTGGAAAAGGTCTGCATAAATTACAATTGGAAAAGTCGTCGGCTTTGCGACGCTCGTGAGTCGTCGTCACTCGTTGCGCAAGATCAGCTTCTTCGAGAAAGCAAGGCAAAAGGTAATAACTGTGAAGTAAGCAGCTGGTGCTTTGGACAAAGCCATGCATGCGCCTCGAATGCAATATCTAATACGAGTTAATGTGTGCTGAAGATGCGCGTGCACGCCGAGTGCAGCACGACTTCATCTCGACGTGCGCGTTTTTTGCGTGCGCCCAATTGCGGTTTGGAGATATAAAGCTTGGCGGAGATTTCTTGCAACTTCTTCGTTGGTGCACATTACTCCTGATCACTACTTATGTTTACGCCTAGCAGCAGCGTTGCACAATATGCAGTAATATCTATTTTGGCAAATAGTCAAAGTGAATTAAACGGATACTGAAATGGATACAGTGTTGGTGATTTGTGTGGCATTGGCATTTGCTGGAGTGTCCTGCAGAGAAGAGTATCAATTTGTGAGTTTAGTTAGAAAACAAGTGGGTAGAAAATTATTGTGTCTTGTTTTCGTCCTTGTAGCCTTCGAAATTAAGCAAACGACTGAGTGCTAAGTATGATATCAATCAGTACACCAACGAGGAGGATTTGATCAGCGCCGTCGATTCTAATCTCGACAATTCCAACGATATTGACTCAAGTCATGACCAGAGTGCGCTGTTTGAGACCATTCCTGGTACTCCACAACACGATTATCCCACGTACGACACCATCCCCAAGACGAGCTTTTCATGCAAAGGTCGAGTTAATTGGGGTTACTACGCCGACGTGGAAACTTCTTGCCAGGTAAAAGCAGCATGAATGCTTCGTTTTCTAACCCGAATACACTTATCTTCTTCATGATGAAGGTCTTCCATGTTTGCGAATCGGAACACTCCAAGGTATCCTTCCTTTGTCCAGTTGGCAGTGCATTCAATCAAAAACACTTGGTATGCGATTGGTGGTACAATTTCGATTGCTACGACGAGATCAGGCTGACATCGCTCTTCGACGATTACGACCTGAGTAGAGATGGATCGGATGCAGGCGATGGCAGTCATCAGCCAGGCAATGATCGTGATAATCGATCGTCCTCGCGTAGTGAAAGGACACTCGCGAAGCGTCGAGACTTTCATGGCGCGGAGTACGAAGAGGTCGATAACGACGACCTCTACGATCTAAATCTCGTCTCATCCGGCGGGAATGTTTAAACAAGCATCCAAGCTAATAAAAATTATCTACAAATAAACCACCATACGCTCAGTGCCTTAGGACCTAATAATAGATCGGCTTTTCTTGTTAGCGTATCGCATTAACATTATGACTATAAAAGGCAAAGTACTGGCGAGGAATTAATAATTCAGGTGGATGTAATAAACGCATGGTAAAGAAGAACGAAGGGAACTTGTAATAAAAGCCTCATTTGTTCGCTACCTTCTATTTATTTTCTCTTGCTTTCTTCTTATTCTAACCATGATGTTAGCTTTCCTCAAATACCAAAAATCTTCTTTTCTCCATTTTTTATTATGGCCATCGTCTATAGTTCCATTATCTACAGCCATCTTTTAACGAGTGACATTAAGCAACTAACTACACAATTAACTACAACAATTATACTTAGGCTTAGGGAAAATTTATGAGATTTTTGTGAAGGAGAAATTAAAGTTTTAATTTTCATTTAGTTATAGGCTACTAATGCTTAGTATAATCAGTGTAAATTTATATTTGGATAATTAGGAATTGCAGATATTAAGATTTTACCTTTTAGGTTAAAAATTGAATTTTTCTTCCTTCTCTTGGTAAGTAATTCCTTTTGGAATTAGAATATTGATATTTTATTTGTTTAAATTGACACCAACTATTTGGGGAAAATATCTCTGATGCTAATGTAATTGAATGATTTCAAGTAGACTTTTTTTTTCCACCTTGGAAAAGAAAATGTTACAAGGCTTCCAAAAGAAAATGTTTTAACCTTATTGGGTTTGTAACAAATAAAAACATTTTATTTCTGTACTTTTGCACTCAATATTCAATTGTATAGTCCTATTTCAATAATTCTTTGCTTAGACTTTTTAGGTGAACAGTTGGTTGCCTACATAACCCAAATTAAAACAAGTATTCTACTTCTTTGTTAACCTCACCTATAAAACAATAAAACTACAGTTTTTGAAATAAAAATCCTACTCTGGATTAAACTGAAGAACTACTAAGCTGATTCAGGATTGAGGGCACCTGCTTGCGTGCAAAGGGCATACCAGCAACCACTGTTGTAACCTGATATGAAATATTATTCTAATATCAAGTTCGGAGTCTGAGATTATCTGAAATGGAAGAGTCTTATTGCTTAGGAGTTTAAAAACGGGCAACCTCAGAAATACCTTACAATAAAGCACATTTGAGTTACCGACGTTTGGTGTTATCATCATCGTCCGTAAGGCTTTTTGGTTAATACTTTAGAAAGATCCAAATGGCACTCTGCCCGCCTCCAATGACCTGATTAGATCCTCGATAGCTTCAGTGGAAGATTATGTCCACTGAAAGTGCTAGGGATCTAATCAGGTCGTTGCACGACTACTGCGAGATCTACGTAACCACAATTCGAAGATTTCTCTCTATTGACAAATCCGTTATCTGCATCCACACTAGGAGTAAGCCTAGATAAATTAAGAGTGGTGATATATTAGTTTAGTTAATTTATTGTAATATTTAAATGAATACAATAGGCAACCAACAGCACGAGCGTTGTTTTAACAAACATGTCAAGCATGGGTTAGAGTTGCGCAAGTCCTAACCTTAATTAACCAGTTGTGACGTCAAACTGTCATTATTATCAGTACCTTAGTAAAACATTTAGGAATTTGCTGACTTACAACTCCATCCGCAACATTTTTGTTGCGGGTTGAAGAATTGTCTGCAACCAAATGGTCCAGTGGTCCACACCACAAAATCCTACACCCGAGATACGAAGATAGACTAAAAATTTTAATTATTATATTGTATTCCAATTGATTTGTTGTATTGTACTCCATGCTTGCATTAAAATCTCAACTTCCATGAACGACATCAGTAGCTTTTGAAGACAGTTGATACTCACTTTATTATTTTACTATGTAAGCCAGCACTTGAAGAGCTCGTGCAAGGAATATTTATGTGCACGAGATCCTTTTTCAGCATTCCTAACACATTCTTATAGTAACATGTCTTTATAGCTTGTTTGCGTAGAAAGCAAAGAAGTGTGCAAATAAGATGTTTCTGTTAAAAAATATAAAATATCTTCAATAGTAAAAACGTCAAATCAATTTAAGTACAATTTAGAAGAATACAGTATGCAATGTCTATCTATTGTATTCCAAGTGAAAAGATATTTATTCGTACGTTATTCCCAAGTTTGTAAAATCCAAGCGCTCCTTGTGCAACATCTGTAGATCATGTCCGTTTGCAAAACTTGTTCTTATGAAACATGGGGTGGACAAGTTTTGGACCGCACTTGGACTGGAAAGTTCTATTTAAACACCAATCAAACGTACCAATTTGTTACCACATCTGTATGACGAATTCTGCAACACTTGCAAACCATATCTAGAAGAAAATAAACAAAACTCAAAACTCAAGTTGGCAAGCAATATTGGTTGCAGATATTATTATTGTTGGCTTGACTCGGATTGTGACAGGTTAGAATAATTTAGTGCTGCCGGATACGATACATGGGAGTAAGCCATGCAGAGGTTACCTGTCACTAAAACGTCTTGGTAATTAGGATCAATCATCACCAATCATCACCGTAAGATATTACCGTAATTAAAGTGGTGAATGTCTCAGATTATTAGAGCAAATGATACGTTTTCTGGTGTTTTATTATCTTGGGGTTGTACTTGACAGTGGCAGTAGCTCGGACTTCAAAGGCTTAGTATTGTCCTCCCAAGATAAAGGAGGTGGCGACCATAGAAGATTTATGATTGCAGTGGTTGGTCGTTCTGTAATGGTGTCTCTGTTGAACAGGAACTTAAACGATGAATATTATGTTGTGCTCTTTTTTAATTTGCATAAACATTCCTGCTTTAATGTATCTATTAACAATTCGCTATCATTTCGTGTTATTTAAGAAATAAACAAAACCAGAATGTTGTAGAAACACCGATAATCCCGTATAATTCGAATATGTTTGTTATATGTTGTCGCCTAAATTTAATCAAAATGAGCGAAGGTGACATTTTAAACAAGCAAAGTTGTTGATTACGAGATGGCGCTCATTTCAAATCAGCACTCGCTTCAAATATTGTCGGTATAGTTTGGTTAGCTTGCCAATACTGGCAACAATACTAATTGTTAATCAATAACAATAATATGCGATCAAATTAAAACATTAAATTTTTTGATATTTTTCATTGGTTTTTTTTACCTTCTAAACTGCACGTACTGTTGCCTATGTTCCATCCAAATGAACAAGAATGACAATTCATAATTTAAATGTTTCAACTCTTTGGTTACAAGATGGCGCTCATTTCAATTTAGCACTCAATTCAAATATGCTTGGCATAATGTGGTTGGCTTTGCAATACTGGCGACAATACTAATTTTTAATCAATAACAATAATATGCGATCAAATTAGAACATTAAATTTTTTGATATTTTCCATTTTTTTTTTTACCTTCTAAACTGCACGTACTGTTGCCTATGTTCCATCCAAATGAACAAGAATGACAATTCATAATTTAAATGTTTCAACTCTTTGGTTACAAGATGGCGCTCATTTCAATTTAGCACTCAATTCAAATATGCTTGGTATAATGTGGTTGGCTTTGCAATACTGACGACAATACTAATGGTTAATCAAAAATAATAATATACAATCAAAACTTTGGTATATTTTTGTTTTCATGTGTTTTTTACAATTTAAACTGCACGTATTGTTGCCTATGTTCTAGTCATATAAACGAAAATGGCAATTCAACATTCAAATGACTTAGTTCTTTGGTTACGAGATGGCGTTTATTTCAATTCAGCACTCGCTTCAAATATGCTCGGAATTGTTTGGTTGGTTTGACAACACTGGCGACAATACCAATAATTAATGAAAAACAAAAGTATGCAATAAATTCCAACCAAACTAAGCGGTTGCATATTTTCGTCTTCATGTATCTTCTACAGTCTAAATAAATTGCATGTAATCACGCAACTATTAGACTAATACATTTGCTAGTTTCTGTGTTTACCTGCTACAAAGGTTGTGAATGTTCATTCCAAATATAAAACTACATAAAATACAATTCACAATGAATAATTTTCTAGTATCTCACAATA
>JAODGC010049835.1:0-15754 GCA_027574925.1 Ecitoglossa quadriceps | reverse complement strand
GAGCTAAATTTACACCTTAGTTTTATATTTTCTTTTTATTAATAACGCTTTGTGCAATCAGTTATCTTTGCTCTGAAACTCACGTTTCTGCAACAATTTTTAGTTTGCACATTACTACACATCTCTATTACTTGCCCAAGTTTATTAGCAACAACATGTAATCTGGCGGAAACAAATACTTCTTAGCACGAGATTTGGGCAAAAACCTTTAGTGTGGCGGATGACTAGATTTTCCTGAGCGTGCTCTACGTATTCTATACCTGCTCCACATTAGTTATTATTCTGTTTATTTTTCTTTGTTGTATCTACATTCATTGCTCTTTCAGCATATTTCTAAGCTGACGTCGTTAAAGAGCAACATAATTATAAATTTCCTAGCCGGAACACGTAATGATCTTTTCTTCTGTCGTCGTGGCAAGCATCTGGTAATGGCCGGAGTACCCGAAAACTCATTCGCCTCACGATCGGGTTTGCTGAGAACTTATACAGCAAAGCTTAGTATTTGTATATGGTAATTATGTTAACATAGATTTAAATTATTACCTTTGATTTTTTCGTGTAGTGATTTATATTAAATTCTATTGTAAATTGAAGTTGTATATTGTTATTGGTGTTAAGGACATTGTTGCCGTTATATTCAAGATTGCCTTCTTCAAGATATGGTCTACGGATTAGATACGCTTAATTATTTTATAATACAAAAATTTTTTGTTCATAAGATTGTGTTAATTTTTAAGTTGTTGGCAATTATAAACCTTTGTTAAGGCGTGTTGAGTTTTGTTCAAGGTGGATGACTTTTAATTTAGAGAATATATTATGTCTTTACGTATTGCAATGGTTACTTGTAAGCTGGACCAGCTTTATTATATTATGAAATGAAATATGGAAGCAAGCTAACAAAATATGTATGGAATGTAATAGAGCCGAGCGGCGCCGCTTGAATTCTGCCTGACCTTTGTTGACAGTTGGCGTAAATATTTTAATTCATATTGCAAAAAAATTCTTTGGGCCAAAACATATAATACAAGACCGTATTTACATAGCATTACCTGTTAATATACAAAACGCAAATAATGCTGCTAGAATTTGAACTTGAAATCACGAATAATGTGTTCCATTATTTAGACTTTTGAATATGGAAATCATTATATGTACTGGTTAATGTTATTATATAGTTTACAATATTGAAATTGCAATAATGGTTTTCAATAAAAAAAAATATTCTGTTTTATAGTTGCCAAGATAACAATAACCAAGCGTAAGTGATAATAAGCTTTCTATAATTTTCAGAAATGATGAGCCTTGAGCTGCTTGTCCTTTATAAACACATATTCACTCTTTGTTGAAACTCCCACCTACCTACAAGTATAATATTTTTTGATCTAGCGAATTTACCAACAAGTTAGTTTAATCCTAGTTATTGGAAAACGGCCAAATGTAAACTACTTTTATACTGTAATAGTAATTATATCATATTAATTACATATAAAATGTATTATTTTGTATTATTAAAAACCGATTAAAATTTTTATAACAGCTATTGCTTTTTTGGGATTATTATAGAACAAAATACAACAGATTTTGGAATATTCTGGTATGCCATCTGGTACCACTACATAGTTTTGTGAAGTTTACAGTTGATAAAGTTGCCCTAGCAATTTCTAGCACTTGTTGCGGCATGACCAATTTAATAATCATTCTGTAAGTTTATTCTCCTATTATAATATAATTCTAGCTAGAAGCAAAGTATGAAAACACACGCCAAAATTTGCACTAACGCTTAATAACCTATCAGGCGTGCTTTAAAGGCTAGGATTTGTTTCATATTATGTAGATATGTGAAGCATTTAATTCAATTTAATAAATTTTATTTACTTATGCAGTTTTATATGACAGGATTCATCCACGAATGCAGATAAAATTATAACTATGATAAAGTTCTTGCCGCATTGTAGTCTTCCAAATTTGTGTTTATATTATTAAGTTTTATTGTTATGTTATGTAGTGTGTTATTTAATATATTTATATTAAGATTAATTTTACACATTCCTTATTGTCAATGTCTGAAAAATAATATTGGAATATTGCCTATTTATATTTGTTAGTTTAATGTATTGTTCTTTAATTTATATTATTGGTGAGTGATATAAGATAGAGTGGTATAAAGTAGAAAAAGGAGAAATAATTAGTCTATCAGTTATTTTGAAAATGTGATTGGATGTGCTAATTGCGGAATTTGTTAGTTTGTGTTTATATATTTCGTTGTTTGCTTTGGTTTTTAGGTATTGGTTGTCAGAATTCAATTTTATGAAAGTTGTCTTAATATTTTTACCTATCGGTAGCATCCATATAGTTGTTGTAGACTAACAACTTTTATGAAAGATATTACCTTAAGTGTTTTCCACTGAGTTGAAAAGTAAAATAATCTCAACGCAGCATTTTCTTTTGAGTGTATGGCTCATACGCGAAATTAATTATGTCTAAAAATAAGAATTATCAACTGTGACAGAAACATTATAAGGCTTATATTCATAAAACAGATGTTTCAGAAATATGTTTCTTGTTTTTCCATAAATTTAACTCCCTACTCTTCATTATTTTCTGCTTGCTCTCATCTTCTTCATGCTCTTCTATAGTTCTTCACTCGGTACTGTACCAAACGCTTATGTAGCCTGTAAAACTAATGCTATGAAATTTACTTTATTTGTTCATTTGGTATACATCTTCTTTGTGCACCGTTTAGTTTTATTTCTTGTAGTTTTCCTATCCTTTTCTCGGATATCTTTTTTTATATCTTCCTCAGCGCATCAATCAATGTCACGCTTCTATAGTTGTTGCATTCCATAACATGTCTCAAGCTTCATAATTTTATTTTTTATTTATAAATTTTTTAGTTTTTTCTGACTTATTAATTTGTTGTTTTTTCTTTTTTTCCTGGATTGTCTACTATTTTTCACTTCTCAATACCTTGGCCACTGTCACCTTCAAATAGCTTCTCTGCGTAAAACACTGTTTAAAATCATTTCATAAATTTTTATTACCCATAAAGAATTAATTAATTATCAAATTATGTATTATTAGCGTGCATTATAATTTGGAACACTGAAATTTGTAAATAAAATGTTGTATACATGTGAATAATGTTTTACTTAAAATGACCCTATACATAATTTTGTTCCTAATCATATTGAACGTTATACCAATATTTGTAATTTTATATCGTCGGAAAACCGTTTTACATTACTATGGGCTTTCGATTGATTACGAAGGTGATATCATTGTTTTGGATTTTTTATATTAACAGATAACTTTGTTTACTAGATTATTTTTTATTCTGAAGTATTTAGAATATTACTGTGGGTGATGAATCCGATTATAAAGTGTTACCAGAAATTTACTAGATGGTCAATGGAATACTCATAAAGATATTCAATTCTTGAAAATAAATAAAATTATATTTTCAGAACAAAATATTAGGCAAAAGAGTCATAGAGAAAATGAACCAGTTAACTATAACTTATTGAGAAGCATACCCTCAAATACTTAGAGAAGTAAATGATTCTAAAACGGAAGAAACGCTCCGTTGCGCTTTTCGTATGAACCATTGGAAATTTCAGTAAGAATGTAGAGCCTGATGAGTTTATAAGATGCAAAAATGCGTTACTAAAATGCAACAACATGAATAAGTTACAGTCTACAGCACAAATTAAATCAATTGTAATTTATGTTTTTTAAATATTTTGATATTTTTATCCTCTATCCTATTACATATAACTTTGTTAAATCATTTACGAATACCAAAAAGAAATATTACAAACTACCATACCATGAAAAGTATGTAGTAAAAAACATAAATTATCCTTGTTTATGCGTTGTAGCCGTGCAACTCATATAAAAGAAATATGTCACCGCCTAGCATATACATACGCACTAATGTAACAATAACATACGAGTTGGAACAAGTTTAATAAATAATAACATTAGCAAAAAAATACTAGAAAATTTCTGTTGCGGATGTGGGTTAAAAACAACGCTTAATTAATACAGAATGGAATTTGGTTAAAGATGCATGGATTAGCCGCGCCCAACGCCGCTTGACTCCGGTGATCGGACGAGAACCATCATCTTCACAAATAAATTTGTTATGACTGAAAACGATATACATATGTACATAGTGTTAACAATTTCAGTGTTCTTGTAATCAGTTCCTACTTACAGTTCCTTTGTTCCGAAAATGTTTCGGGTAATTAATGGTCGTAGGGAAGCCTTAACTATACAGGAAAAGGTTAAAAGTAAAAACCTGCTTTAAAGAATCACTCATGCTAACTTACATTTAACATACACTTGTTTTTATGCGCTAAATACTTTATTCACTATTCCATATTTTTTTATTGACTGTTAGTATACTTTGATACGGCAGTCTGTGTTTTATGCGAAAAGGTGCGTTGTGTCTCCTGATTTTGATAATGGCCTTTAACAATGGGCTGTTGTTTAATTTAGTTACGTAATATGTTTGCAACATTTTTTGTACAAATTCCTTTAGTGTGGGTAGATTTACCATTACTTCTTAGGTCTACCACTAGCGTACCACTGTCCTATATCCTCTTGGTACTGGCCGGAAATATAGTAATTTTAAAAAGAATACAACCTTGAAGCAGTAAAAGATCCATTTGCTGATAGTGATAACGCATGAAGATATTTTAAGCTTAAGCAGAAACGATAATGCGATGACCTCCATAGAATGCACCTATTTTAAAGAGGATTTGTGTTTTTAACATATGAATGTCCACCAAATATTTCCGGCTGCAATTGTAACATAGCCAATTCTTCGGGAGTATATTTGTTTTATTTATTATATTGTACTACATCTGCATATAAACAGAGATAACTTAAGTGATAAAACAATTTTACGCCGGGGAGGCTTGATTTTATTATAATTGATAACATTAGAAACTGAAGATTTACTCTTGCACAATGAAAATAGTCAAGTAAAATAATTTGCTGCAATATCATTTTTGCTCTACAATGACCAAATATCAAAAAATGGTATTGTTCATCTATATTTGAATGCAAGTGGTTCAAATGAATGCCTGTGCAATTTTTTCACGCAGCTTTTAGTCTTTAGATTGTTAAAGTTTTATTAGGGGGAATTGTCGATTCTAATTTCCATAGTTTGTATTTGATTTGGTTTGACTGCATACCATGCATTATTAATTTGGCAAACAAAATTGGCCGCAAGGAATACTACTGCATATACCGATAATATTAGCACTAGTACTGGTAAATTCTGTTTTGCGTAAATAACAGCAGAGTAGGGTGTGGTTGAATCGGTGGAATGTAAAACAGGAATTAACAATTTTATGTTGGATATTGTAAATGATTAGCTGTTTTTGTTAGGCTTTGTGGTAGATATGGTGATAACGTTAAACCAAAATTGAATCCTACTTTTTATTTCCATTGATGACACCTGACGAAATGCTTTTAGATACTGGCAATTCCGGCGGACACAATTTCTTCTTAATTTGACAATTGAACAAAAAAGTTAGCGTGGCGAGTGGCTAGATTTTCCCATGAGCCCACGTATTTTGTGTTTTGACCCGAAACACGCGGTTTTTTCGTCATTTCTTCTGTCCCCGAGCCTAGTATATGACATGGACCGAAGTACTCAAGAATTCATTCATCAAAAATTTGTCTTAGGACAAGGTGATTAAATTTTTAAATATTGATATTGTTAAAAATTATTCCATAAAGAAATTTATAGTTTTCTAGACCCGTCTTGTACCGACATATATATGTGGAAATTTTGGAGCTGTGGCAAAAGTTATGCGTGTAGAATTTGAAACCGAGGGTTATATAAAGTTATATATCACAGAACTGTGATGGGTCAACACTCGAAATCCGCATGCACTTCCAACGTCCGGCTGTATATTTTTATGTCAACCGCTAAGGGTAGGCATCCATAAAACCCTAGACAATGAATAATGCATTGCAAGTTGCACTACCTTCTATTATTTTAACTAGTCTGAGGGTTGGTTTAATCATTTGAAAATTCAACTGTAACGTGGCATCAATATACTCCCAACTCTTATAAAAACGCAATTCTCACATCAATCGGGGTGACGTTTATTTGAAACCATGCATTTAAACATCAAATAATAAACACACTACGACCACGACACGTGTCTATAATCCAAATACACGACATGCTTAAAAAGTAAACACATTAAGCACGGTTGGCTTTTTGAAAGACGCAATTAATTGACATCCATTCCGGCGGCAAGGCGGACGGAGAGAAAATATTAATAATCTCTTACTAAATATAGCAATAAACTAGTACTTTTAATTGTGCACATCGTCATTTTTAATCAATGCTTCTAAAATAATTTACCCTGTCTAAAGCAAAACACACGAGAAAGTAAAACACAGATATTGAATCAGTGTGTGACTGAATCAGATGCTGTTGATAAATAATTAGATTTAATAATAGCATCAATCTCTGATTGGTAGTGTATGATTTAATACAAATTGTTCTGAGCATTTCTTTTTATTTTCAACAAATTTGAAGGTTCTGGGATTTGTTTGAGCCTTTGTGTTATAAATGCCATTAATATTGTAAATTTGCTTGGTTCTGCAAGAAATAGCAGGAAATATGTCCGCGTGTTAACCTATGTGGGCAGGGATATTATTAGTTAAGGGGGAAAGCGCCCCATTTATCACTTCTGAATATGTTCTAATTAAGAGATTCTAATATACGCTATAGTTATCTCTTATTATATATCATTTTTTATTATTTAAAGAACTGGGAAGTGAGTGATGTACATTTCTAGAACAGAGATTCTACTTATGTTTGTAAATTTTTGAAAACACACTGCACTAAATTCTAATTTGTGTGCACTTAATTGTACTAGTAATTTCTTAACAGCAGATAATATGTTTATTGTTTTAAGAAGTTGCCTCCTCAGTTTTCACAATTTCGTCAACTCTTCCTCTTTTACTCTTCTCATGTATTCACTGTGATACCAACCTTCAATTTCAAGAGACTTTCCTATAATATTAATAAATAATTAAAAAACTGCAAATTATTTAAAATTATTAGTATATTTTGTATTTTACTTCCAACAAAATGTCTTGAGCACCCAAATATTATTATACGTTTGTTCATTGACATTTATCCGCTTTGAAGCTGTCTTTCACATTTGCCTTCTATTCTTAGTGCGAGCAGCTTTTTAGATCATTTATATCCTTCAATTCTCACTCATTAACCGCGTGCCATTGTTTTCAATATAATTAAAATACTATCAAGGGGCTAATAAAATAAATGACAACTTAAGTCTTAAGCTTCCATGCTATGGGCACATCTTTTTGTTTTGATATCACGTTTTTTCTGAAATTAATTTTAACAATGTAATGGAGTGGCCTATTGCTTTGTGTTGATACTAACTGGAGGTGTTAAATGTTTAAATTATCCACTGTTTTGATTTAACCGCGTTGTTTAGTCACGGTGTCAATAAGCTAACTTCATTTCTTGTATGTAGATTACTTTAAAAATTGCAAAATATTTTTAACAAAAGAAGATTTGTAATTTTATTAACTTCTTGCTAATTGTTTTTCTCAATGTGCACATTTAGACCAGATTATAAGCACTTATTTACATTGATGAAAAATTTCTCTAAAACTTAATTTTTGTGGTTAACTGCAACAGTAACGAATGTTCTACAATATAAATGTCATAAATATTTTAAAGTTCATAATTTTTATGGCTGCTGCCATTTTGGGGATTATAAAATTTGCATAGTAGTGACAAAATAGTGATTTAAGAATTGTTTGATGTGGGATTGGATATGTTTATTGGCCAGTTTTGGGTTTTTTATTTAATGTTAGTATATTTGAATTTTATCCCTGTTAACTAATTATTTATTGTCAAATTTTAGAACCAATAAAATTGTTTTACGTTATTATCTGCATGTGAATATTTTGGTATATGAGCCTTTGGGAATTGTCGTTTGGTTTTCCTATATATATAGTTGGACAGAAATCTCATGATAGATTGTAGATTACATTGTAGACATAATCATCCACCAGAAAGTAAAAAATTAAGTTATATTAGAAAAAACACTTGCTTTTAGCCTTGCCGGAAAGGCTTATCGGCATATCACAAATACCGCAATCTATCACATATACTAAATAATTGGTATATACCAAAACTAAATGAATTTTTCTTTAAAAGCAACCAACAGTTCTACAAAAACCTACAAAACCAAAACAAAAACATGAAAATGCTCCAAATTTTTTTGGCTAGTTTTGAGTGTTTTATTTAATGTTAGTATAATTGGATTTTATTTCGGTTATCTAAGTATCTATTGTCGAATTTTAGAATCAATAAAATTGTTTTACGTTATTACCTGCATGTGAATATTTTGGTATATAGGCCTTTGGGACCTTGTGTTCTATATACACACCATCGGAATTGTTGTTTGGCTTTCCTACATATGTAGTTGGACAGAAATCTCATGATAGATTGTAGATTACATTGTAGACATAATCATCCACCAGAAAGTAAAAAATTAAGTTATATTAGAAAAAACACTTGCTTTTAGCCTTGCCGGAAAGGTTTATCGGCATATCGGTATATACTAAAACTAAATGGATTTTTCTTTGAAAGCAGCCAATAGTTCTACAGAAACCTACGAAACCAAATCAAAAACATGAAAATGTCCCAAATTTTATTGGCTACTTCGCAAGTAATTTTTTACAAGTTGATTTCAAAATTCATAGCTATTACAAACTGAATAGGGTAAATTTTATACTACAAACGTAAACTGCATGTTGTACACAGTGGTTGCTGTAGACACTAGCTAAGAATGCTGTATTTAGATTCGTATATAGGTAACAGAATGGTTATATATTTGTATATTTTATATGTAACCGTATTTCAATAAAGTGTTACTTGGATTGAAAACACGCTTTACTACGCTTTTAGGACAAAGTAGGACACTTCCGGTTAGACACTACATTCTGAAGACGTGTGTTCAATGCTTGGTATGCTTTTTTGTTGTTTAAACTCTATCACTACATAATGACGATATACGAGGTTTTTTAGTGGCCTCAAGTTTGTTTATGTTGTAGAGAATTGACATCAAATTGCCGAGCTGAAAATACAAATAGCAAAGATATACAACAGTTCATACCAAATAAGACAGCAAGAATTCATTTGTTTGTTGGTTGGAATGAATATAGATGAAGTGGAATCACAAATGTGAAGCATGGAAGTGGCTGTATGCAAGACTTGAACTTGGACACAAACGACGTGCCTTAACACTTACATTTTGTCAAATAAACGTGAATTGAGACTACTTATGTTTTCTAGCACAGAAAAATAATAAGCAGGAGTTTAAACAGTTATTTGCAAGAATATTATTGAAAGTAGATGTAAACAAGATCCGAAAGTTACATGATTTAATAAGTAAAGGGCTAATTTTTGAAAGAGGTTAAGATTAATGTTAATTGCCAATTTATTTCCAATTATTTTATGCATAAAATTTTATTATAATACATAAAGAAAAAAGTTGTAGTGAGTCACTGTTTATACGTTAGTAATTAATATATACCTTTATACTTTAACCCTCATGCCATTACATTACTTAAATAGATGAATGCCCCATGTTATTTACGTCAAATAGTACATTATTTTGTTTCTTTGGGTTGTGTGTGTTAACTTTATGGGACAAATTTTATAGTGTATTTTAATTAATTCTTTATGTTAAATGAAAACATGTTCTGAATAAAATTAGTGGCTTTTCGGCAAACGTAAAGATCGAGTATATGTGGAAATTATTATGAACCTATTTGAATTTACTAAGTACTTGAGTTTAATTTATCAACGATGTTAAGCAGTTTCACGATAGTTTTTCATTTACTTTGATTACGAGTTTGTTAATTTAATGGTCACGTAAACTATGTTTATAGGAATTTGCTAAATAAAAGATAAATTCAATTTGTTAAAATACTTTAAATGTATGTCATTATAAGTGCATTTTATTATTTTCTACAGAGTTGCATAATGCGTAGAAATCTCTAGAGTAATACATTTGGTGATAATCGGCAATAAGGCACTTGTAATTTATCGACGCATCGAATTGTGTGTCGTCGAATCCACTAATCTGCAATAGTAAATTGAAAACCGCCTCCATTAACGTAATCCATTGCATCATGGTGCTTGTTCAATGCTTCTATTCTCACCTCTCCTTTCTTGCATTTTTGACACAACAGTTGGTAATCGGACATCCGTTTCAATGCTGCACATTATTACTATCGTGTTGGCGCTGGCGGCGGTTCTGCGAAGAGCCGACGGGACAAGAATTCTCGTTTGACGTATAGATTGAGTCTCCACGACGCGCCCTTCACAATTCTAAATAATTCGTAAACAGCGCGCCTTTTCTTCTAAGTACGTAACCAAGTGAGTGAAACAGGTATTACATTTTTATTCATAATGTATTTAGACTTTGAATACTTCGGAGCAATAACTAAAACTACTTCACTTTTGGTAATCCGCAAATCGTCGTGTAAACTTTCCAAAAGTTGTATAAAATACTGTGTTGTTGGTATGTGCTATAATGTCATTATGGGTAATTAACGTGTTCCCTTATTGCGCTGCGTATTCACGCGTGCAGGGTAATTGTACCAGTACTCTTCATATTTGAAATACTGCACATGTTAGGTATCTGAGGAAGCACTGCTGCGCCACTCAATTACGCCGACATTTTCACAAGGGTTTACAACCCGACACGATGTAAAGTGATTTTGATGAGATTTATTGCTTTGTATTCGATAAAATGCTTCAGATTCCGTCATAATTAATTTATTGATTTGGAGTATTTGTATGTCTACCAGTCAATTATTATTTGTTTTGTTTATTGCTCTTGTTGCCTTTCGAACAGTATTCTCCGGAGTTTATTGTTACTTCTACCTTGAGTTAAGATTAATAAAGATTGGCACTGAGTAGATTTCAATTCTTTTATAATTGCATGGGAATTTTTATATTTTGGTGTTAAAATGTGTCACCTTGGTCTTTGAATGATGTTTGATTCTAAATATGGCGTTTAATGTGTTATTGGATAATTAACATTTCGGCAAACATTATTCTCAAACGCCTTTATTTTACATAAGTTTTGCCCAGAATAAAGGGTTTTTATATTGTTTTACGTTATTTTAAATTTTCTACAATGGTGTAAACTGCAAATATGCTCGACATGTAGTTTATAAGTTGATAATATTAACGTGTTTTATTTTGAAACAAATTAATAATAATATAATAATTGATTGAAGATTAATTCATTCTTACATACTTAATTACACTTTTTAAAGTTTGCTCCAACCTACTTCTTGAGTTATGCTAAGCAATAGTGTTTTAGTGATTTTTAGAATTCACTTTACACTGCTAGGAAATTTTTATATTTATAACGAATGAAAGATTCTGGCCAAAGATAGACTATACTACATGATGGGTGGACAAAATATGAATTAAACACAAAAAAAATCTTTGCGCAAAAATAAGCTTACAATCCATCCAGCTTGCACGTGGTGGTGTTGTGTTTAAACGAACAAATTTAAATTAATTGAATCAATTAATTTTAATAAAGTTTAATTTAAATTATTTAATTTAATTTTATTGATTGAGATGTGCACAAGTTGTTGCCTTGTTACATTTAAATAGAAAAGGCGGGGCTGGCTGTGTCGACACACGCCAGACGTTGATTATAATCATAAACAAAACTCTCTGCTTACAGCCTTGTAGATTATTTTATGTAGGCATGTTATGTATAAATAAATATGAGAAGAAAAATTTATCTTCCAATATAGATAACTATATACACTTGCTACAAATAACATTTGGGCATTTCTGAATTATGGCATAGAAAAACAAATTAACTTAACAGTACCAGCTGCGTTAAAAACTTTCCCTTTATAATCTGTAAACACAAGGAAGCCAAGATCTGTAGAAGATATAAATGCAAAATTACATTACCCTCGATAGCCGCCTGAAAAATTTGAATCACAGTGGTAGAACGAATGTGGCAAAAGCATTATAAGACCCCGGCACTATGACAACTAAATATCAGAAGAGGTATATTGATTTTTACTAACTATAAGTTTAGGCCGTTTTTCAAACATTTATCATATTTTATTATTTCTCTTGTATTTCTCATGAGCCTTCATTTATAGCTCCCATAAAGTTTACTAAGAAAATTAATGCAACTTGTATACCGCTGGAAAGCCGCAATCAGACCAAAACTCATTTTGTAGGAAACTGAAAATTACATAAGATAGAATAATTTAAGAAAAAATATCGATATTTTCCTAGTCATTTTAGAGTACCTGCAGTAATACGGAGAATAATATACTAAGGCAGCAAATCTTTATAATTAATTCTATTTTGGCAGACCAAATGTTAACACCAAAGTGGTTGCCTTAAGTTTTGCAATTTTGGTTAGGCAAGGAGGGTAGTCGAAAGACACTTGGCGTATGAAATTTTTATTGAACTTATTATAATCAATTTTTACTTACTGGGAAAATATCTATTTTTTAAATTATATATAATATATAATAAATTATATGTAATTCAGGATGTAAATTAAAAAACAATGGGTAACGGTAATGTGTAAGGCCATCTCGAAAGCAATCCACGCAGGTGAGGCAATACCGGTTATCTTCTAAGTATGCCATAATTACGAGGATATCCAGGGACATGCCACACAGGTTACTGATCAGCCAAATTGTGCATTATTTCAGTTCGATTTTACCGTAAATGCATACAGGACGTAATTCCTTATTAACATACACAAACCAGTAGGCCTGTCATTGAAATAATGTAGTTGCATATAAAATTAATGCTGGTCAAATAGAAAATTGTGATCAAAAAAGAAAATACAGACGTGTGCTTTGAACTAGCGACCAAGAATCTGCATCTGTTGGGCTTTAACGCGTATTCAGTTTTCTCGAAGATAAGAATTTTTTGTTTTAGCATATGGCAAATTGCTACATGCAAATTCACAATAAATTTGCATCACGGGCAGAGTTTATTACAAAATCGACGGAATGAATATCCAGGAACTGACCTACACATTAGATATAATTTTAAGTTTTGTTATAGAGTATATCTATTCAAAACTTGTTTCAAAAAATAAATTGAAAGTTGAACTACGTATCACCTGCTTCAGTCAGATCTTATAATTATAAATTATTTTTTATACAAACAACTTCTCCTCATTTACATTCGCGCAAACATGCCCCCGCTTTTTTTCTAGCCGCATTTCACAGCCTTCCGCTGCGTACCGGCAAATAACCTCCCACCTCTCGCACTAGAGATAAAACGCACAGGTTGAATTATCATCCCAAAGTAATATAAAACGGTTTTCTGGGTGTATAAGAAAAAAAAAGAAATTGGATGCAAGGTGTAGTACGCAGTTAAGCAGTGACTAGGCGTAGTTAGCGTTTGCGTCGGTGCGAAGCGATCACACAAGATAGCGGGTATATCTTGAGATACAGATAGATATAAAGGATCATAACTGGCATGGACATAAACATTGCATATATAATAATATAGTGTAATATAGTGAAGATGATGGAGGAATGACAAATTCAAGAACCGAAACATAGTTTGGAATTGAAAATTGAGTTTTATTAATTGCGTCCAAAATAGAAAAAACTGTGTTGGACGCTCAAAAATTAGATATGTAACTAACAATATTTTTCCTTATTCTGGATTTTTTGCTCAAATTTTTGTTATTGATGATTTAAGAAAAACTATTAAGATTGTTTTTTTTATTCAAAAAATCAAAACTAGTTTATCCCCATTTTGGCGTATTATTATTTCCAATGAAAACTTGAGAAAAAAAAACTATGCTTCCATATATATTCCATATTATGTAAAACTCAGTTATTGGATTGGATTGTTAATAAAAAAATATTACAAAACCAAAACAGTCAAACCGAAAAAAGCAACTTGCTGAAAATGTGTTTATAACATCACATAAGTGGCAAAGTAGATACAATTTGATACAATAAATATTAAATCGTTTGAAACTAAAATTAACGCACCATTGTCTTGGAATTATTAAACTTTAAAATATTTATTATATCTTGTCGTACAACATTTGTGAAAATTAAGAACATAATTGGTTTTTAGGAAAACATTGCTTTAATGTAAATAAGTGCTTATAATCCTCACTAAATCATAACTTTATTGAAAAAACACTTAGCTTTATTTATAACTATTTGAGCTAATTTTTCACGAGTATGCAATTTACAAGAAGGAATTCAAATGTTGTTATAGTGCCAATGCTTTTTTATCGGGTAAAGCTGAATAAAAAATTTTATATACTTCTAGTAACGCGAGTGCACATACGCACCGGATTATTTATTATTCTCGATTTTTAAAATATGTTTTTGTACATTGTGAGTCTCCTTAATATTACCAGTTATAGAATACTTTATATTTCATTACATGAATTTACGTTGCTAAATTAATTATTGAATTATTCGATTGTATCTCGTTCAATCTTCTATCATATTTTAATTACCCATTACAATATCTAACATTATTAATAAAATAATCGCAATATTTTTAAATTATACCAACAAACAAGATACTTTTATTCGTGATTTTTTTTGAGATTTGCTAGTTGAATTGCATCATCCATCGAAATTTACTTTCGATACGTTATGCAATGACTTTTAAACTTTCAATACATTAAGAACAATACTTCTCATACTTGTTTTATAGTTATATTTACTTTAATTTCTCAATATAATAACAATTACTTTATGCACGTTAAACATTCGAGACCAATAATACTTGAGGAATTACATTCAACAACAGCTGGTGTTTGATTCTGGACTAACTGACTCAAGTCACCACTAGTACAACTTATTTATGTAGTATTTATTAATATTTAACTTCTTTGCGATAAACTCTTTAAAATATAGTATAAAAGAAAATATAGTTTTACGTCAATATGTGTCCAAGAGAGCATTTGCTTTTGTCTGTATAAATTTTTTGTATCATTTGAATTACTTCCTCTGTTAATTGAAAAAAATTACTGTTTAGAACCACCCTACTTTCGGGCAAAACAAATATTATCTATATTCCATGTACTTCATTAAAATTTTCAATCAATGTGAGCAGAAGTCTGCAGCTTGGTAACCACATGAGTTTGTTATTTCACGTTGTCTCACAATCTCTCAGTATGCATGGACTTAGCAACAGCAATAATCAGCTGAAAGGATGGCTTCGCCTAAATATGCAATTTGACAAGTCGAAAGAATTAAGTTTTGAATTCAAAACGTTCCATAACTAGATAATATAGGAGAATCAGTATATCTACGCAAGTGACATAACACAGAATGTATGTTCTAACTTTTCCTGGATACACTAAAAGTCAAATTAAAATAATTTCTCCATCTCACATTCTATTATGTCGCTCTTTCCTAACCATAGATTGATTTCAACAACAATGTCTGTATTATTTTTTGTTTTTTTACTTGTATTAACTTTCATCATTGTCGCTCCATTTTACTGTAATTTTTCTGCTTTTATTTATATTGGTATTTAATTAATAGAGTTAGGTAAATCAGAAAGGGTACGCTCCCGGCTACACGCTCACGCAGCTCCGATGTCAGCTCAGAAATCCTTTGATATAAATTATTAGGTTAGTAGGCTTGCAAGAGAGATACGAATCAAAACTGATCAACCTAT